>JANVCC010000261.1:12714579-12803308 GCA_025345505.1 Todiramphus chloris collaris | reverse complement strand
GCACACCATGCACACCGCACAGCACACCATGCACACCGCACAGCACACCGCACCGCAGCACCTACAGGCCACTTGGCTTTAATATTAGGCATGCAGGCCTAACCCCGGCAGCGGTTATCCGCTGGGCACAGCCCTGGCGCTCCTGCAGCGCGCTGTGCTGGCCGCGACACTCGCCGCGAGTCCGGCAGTGAGCTTCATGCCTCATTTGCCAGAGATGTTATGAGCTCTGAGGCAGCACATTAGGAGCACATCTCTGTTTCCAGTGGCAAAGGGCCAACTTTTAATTTCACTTATTTGCCACTGGCTAAACCGTGTCATTTCCTAAACATTTCTTAATTTTTAAAATACCTGTCTGAGCGGTGTTGCAACAGATGAAACCACACCGCAGGTGAAGCGTTCTACACCGGGGGGACGAGGGAGCTCCACTCCATTTTTAGTTTGCCAGCGCTGGGTAGAAAAAACTGTGAATGTTCCTCTGTGTTTCAATGTAAATGCTATGTTGGGCTCGGCCCTATTGTGATTTGAGCAGGATTCCATGTACCTGGCTTTACAGCTTTGCATTCCTGATGTACAATATTACAGCATAAACCAGCGTAGTTTGGGTGTTCCTAGAAACACGGGTAATCTGGATTAGCAAGATTTGGTCGGGTTCGGTAATACATTTGGCTAAGGACAGATGATAATGTTAAGAAGTCAGATGATTTTACTTTTCCTCCGGAAGAGTGGGTTAAAGATCTCCAGGGCTGCTCTCCAGCAGTGGTCTATCACCTGCATCCCCGTGTCCCCAACAGATGTTCGCTGGCAGAGCATCCTTTATTGTGAGGGGAAAAGCTCCCCTGGCATGTCATGGTTTTTTGGTGAATTCTCTGCAATATCCAAAATTTATCAACACCAGCGCATTTGCTCACAACAGCACAGCCTCTGCCCAGCGGACCCGGTGGCAGTAAAGTCACCCTTGCTAGAGGGGCTGTAGACAGCTGTATGAGGAGAAGAATTAAACGTGATCTGTCGTCAGACTGCAAGTGTAAATCAGAGCGTAGATATCGTCTGTTTGGAAGAGGGGGGGAAGATGTTGCTGCTAAACATGCACCATATTGACAGAGGGGTTTAGTATTCACCTGAACGTTACGCCTCCAGAAAACGGACTGGTGCCCCTCTGTGACAGCGGGCTGGGGTACTGCTGACTTCCACCGCTCGGGTGTTGCCGTCCTCACCACAGCAGACTTCACACACAGAAGTAAAAAAACCCAGGTCTGTCTGACCTTCTCCAAGCTGGTATTTTAATTAATTTTGAGACTTTTAGATTAATTAAGTATTGAATTAATTTAAAAAATCTTAGGTCATCACAAATCCTGAATAGCTCTAGGGAATGTCCATTTCTGCTGGGGGAAAAAAAAAATCAAAAAATAGAAAAGAAAGAAAGTCAAAAGGCACCACGACTCTCCAGTTAAGGCACATAACAGCCATGGAAAGTAAGTGGAGCAACCACCCTTTGTTTTCAGCATGGTGCACAGCTTAAAGCTGCTGAGCACCAAGCCATCGATAAAAGTGTCAGCAAATAACCATAATAAGTGATGTCAGCAATTCTTCATGACCTTCTGATTTTACAGCCTTTTATTCGAAATACATTAATAAAAGAACCCATAAATCAAGCCCTGCGAGGTAATTAACATGCCTCTATATTGAAAAGTCCGTTCTGTATTTCCAGTGGAATTTCCATTTCATCTGGTTAAACACCCATCGCGTTAATTCGGCCGTAGACCTGATGATTCCATGCTCTGGGAGAGAGACAATTCACTTCAGATACCCATTACAAGTATTTTCAGATTCTAGTTAAAGCCCCAAGGAAATGTGTGTGATATGCACTTGAACGTCAAATTAACTCATTAAGATAAGCACAATTTTGTTAGCGTTAAATCAATTTCTAGTAAAAGGCTGCTTTTCTGTGCTGGTAATTTATGGAAGGATTTGGCTGCTACAGCTCCCAGCAAACCCTCTCTAGCTGTCTGTAATCTGACCATGATGAAAATATTATAGCTAGTAAAAAAACCCAAAAGATGCTTAGGCTTGGTTTTTAGAAAGCGCTGTGCACCTTACGGCCTTGGGGAAACTTCATCCTCAAGGATATAATTTCTCACCCTAGGGAACTTCCAGAGCGGTAGCTGAAGAGGGCTCGCTCTCGCCTCCTGCCAAGCGCTGCTCCTCACAGCGTAACGTGAACTTCCCACCCAGAGCAGAAAGGGTGACAGAGAGATGAGCCAGGGAAAAGGTTCTGCTGAAGGGGGTGGCTGTTTTAGGAACTGTATCACCATTCACTCCATTAACCTTTCCCCATCACTGCCAGGGCACCACTGCCCCCTGTCCCTCAGCACCACAGCTCCACGGCTTGGAAACCCCTCCAGGGGTCACGGGGACTGCACCCCTGCCCTGGGCAGCCTGGGACAGCCCTGGGGAACCTCTGTGTTGTGGGGAAGAAATTGTTCCTCAGCTCCAACCTAAACCTCCCCTGGGGCAACTTGAGGCCCGTTCCTCTTGTCCTGTCCCTTGTTCCTCTGGAGAAGAGCCCTCTAGCCTGGTCCAAGCTAAAGTGCCCATCAATGCACCCCTGTGCTGTACCAATGCCTGCCGTGACGGGGTCGATGACCCTTGATAGAGTCCAGCAAGGAAACTGGTAAAAAGCTGTACATGTGTAATAGGTTATAGCGTATCTTAATTATCACTCCAGATAGGAGGCAGAGTTCACCTTGGATACCTGTAAATGCTTCTGTCAATGGCGGTTTTTTCTTCACGGCCAGATGTCACACGAAGCCTCCTGTATCCTCTGGCTTGTTTCAGGCATTTTGCCTGAGTAAAGAGTTTTGGATCAGGCTTATGGATTCTGAATTCTTCAGATCCTTTGGGAGACATAAATCATGACTGCATATAACTTGGCTGATTCAAGTGAAAGAAAATACATGTAAGAATGTGTACTTGTTAGGAAAATATGTTTAAAGATATATTGAAAATCAAATCCTGTTGCACTGATGTCATCTACAAAAGGTGGGGCACTGCCTGTGAGGTACTCCAATTTTTGTGGGTTCCTATAAAACTTGGCCAAGGAGCAAAGGCGTTTCAGTTTAACAAGCTCATAAATAGTTCTGAATAAGCCACCTTGTGTCTCATAACATTTGGAATTAAAACCTAAAGCAAAGCCAAGGAGGACAGAGGATAAAGAAAGCCTCCTGCACTGGAGGGGCTGTGGGGGACGGGGGGGACGGTCGCCTTTTGGCAGAGGGGATCCATTGCCTGCTCTGTTTTCTACCCTCTGCCCCAGAACCGGGGCAGTATATTGTGGTATATACGACTAAAAAGATATTCTGACCCAAACTGAAGTTTTCCTAAGCAAAAAAGCGCCACACAGACCGTTTTTCAGGGAACCACAAGATCTCCACGGGCACACCGAGACGTTCAACCCTCTGTCCTGAGACCCAGAACTGACAGAGTTGCTTTGCAGTCAGCACTTTGGCTGGCACTGGCCCTGGCCCTTTCCTAGGATGTGTTTCATGTTCTTTTGGGGTTGCAAGAAAGCCACCTTGGTGTCAGCGGCAGAGCCTTGACTGCCACGTAACCTACCCACACCGCTGCGATCCGGCCGGGCGTTTCTAAAGCAGGAGAGGAAGAGAGAGGAGGAGAAAGGCCACGTCCATATAGGATGAAGACATTTCAGTGGCCAGACTCTGCATTTTACTGCTGGCTGTTGGTATTGAATTCAATGAGTTAGAACAAAGGTAAGTGGAGGGAGCCTTATCTCCAAGATTATTACAGTTGGTACAAGCTGCACCTTTACGACTGATAAACCAGAGGCTAAGCTGACAAGTTCTGACTTTGAACCTCTGTTTGAGAGACAATGTTCATTTGTGGCTGGTGTCTCAGGTAAGAGGAGTAAAAGTAGAAGATGAGGAGGGTAACATAATTCTATGGCAGCCCTAATTATACTGCAATTGCTTTGATCTTTAATGACTTGGTTTAGCTACTTGTGATGGGAACCCTTAGGCTTGCACACGCGGAATACCAGAAATGAATTAAAAAAAGTAAATTTTAGATGTTAATTTTATACATGAAGTATCACGCCATGGATAGCATCTGCCTTTTAGCTTCAAAAGCCACAGGTCTGAATCCACACAGAGAATTTCAACCAGCTCTTGTCACAGATCATATAAGAAGAGCCCATGAGCACAGTGTGACCTCTGCGCAGCCACTCTGGAGGCTGAGACCACAAGTCTTTAGGTGGCTGCCATCCTTAGTAGTACCTGAGTGCCCCAATTTAAGGTAGGGAATTAAACACGTAGCAAATGAAAATCACATGGGTAACATTTGGAAAATAATTACAATAAGTACATTGATGGAAATCATCCAAGAAAAGCTTTGGCAAAATGAGCTCTGAAGTACATTTCATCTGTGTTTACATTTTTAACACTAAAATACAAAGTTTATATTGTTCCCCTCTAGTCCACCTGGGAAACGAGGGATATTTCTCTTCTACGTTTCCAAAACAACAAAAAATAAGATTGGAAATCATGGTCAAATCGCCAGCTGATGGGTTTTAATCTTGTTTGGAGCAATAATCTCTCACAGCGTTAATAAAGGGCGTACGTACCGGGAGAGTAAATCCCCCAGAGGCGCGGGTCAGAGGTCGGAGAGCTGAGCTCTGTGCAGCTCTCTGTCTGGGTGGGACTGGGCCAAGCTGCTCCGTAGCCGATGCACGCAAGGACCCCCTCTCAGGCTTTGCCTTCTCTCTGCCAGCCAGCCCCTGCAGAAACAATGAAGAGGTTCCGTGCCTGCGCAGCACTTCAGATGAATGTAACGTCCATTCATCGACCTCTGCAGATTCATTTTCACAGTGGAAAACACGGGGAAAAAGAAGTCCTTGTGGAAGCCTGGCTACGTGGCTGCATTACGAACACAGAGCTGGGAAGGGCACAAGAGAGATGATGAAGGTGGTGTTGCTTGTGTCTCTTTCTGCAGCAGAGAAGCAGCTACGACTTTCAAAGGAGGAAGAGGGGCTTCTTGTAGTGAGCTCCATGCACAGCCCCAGACTTTCCCCTGAGACACCCTGAGGACCTTCCTTTTGCCCCAGCCACCCACTGACACCCCCCGGTGATGTGAGAGGACCGTCACCTCTGCACCGGGAAGGGGAAAGAGGATCTCGCGACTCCTCCGGAAAACAGGACTTCTACACAAAGGAAACTTTATCTTGATCCTAGACAGCAAAATTCACCTGCAAAGGGCTGTTCCTAGCAGAGGTGGATCCACAGCACTGGTAGAGGCCAGCATGCAGATTCCTGCCTGTAACCTGGCTTTCTGGACACCCTGTGAAAGCTGTGGTGAAGCTCGATGCCAATACCAACCTCGGGGATCCTGGGCTACCCACGTGGCTAGAACCAGGTTTCTAGCTGGCTTGTGAGCACATCCTGAACACAACCAGCATCTCTGGGACTGCACTGCACCCGGAGCCTCACCACACCGTAAAGCCAGTCACGCCAGGAGCTGTGCTGAGCCCTGAGCTCGCCCATGTCCAGACTCAAGGGCCATTTCTGAGGAGACGTCCAAAAGACCCTCGTACAAAATCTCGTGTTCCTCGGTGCTCCAGCGCACGCTCGGCTGCGCTCTGTCCCGCTGCGCGCTCGCCTGGCTCGGCACCGAGCAACATCCCCCGGGCTTGTCCTGCCTGCTCTTTCTCAGACTTTAAAGTTTTCCTTTTTGTTCCAGCTAATGTGGAATGTTTGGCCAACACCAGAAGCTCATTCGGAGGATGGGTTGTACTGTGAGAGTTGGGGTTTTTAAAAACATTTAAGATTATGAATGATGATAAACATCAGCATGAGGGACAGGCATGAAATGGACTCTCTCTACTTTTGCCATCCTCCGGGACAGTAAGAAGACAGCAAGGTCACAGCCCTCAAGTAATTCACAGCTTTTTGGCACTTTCTGAAGTGATTTATTACTCAGTAAATTGATTTTCTTCCACTATCGATTTTGAGCAACAGACATTTTATGGAATCTTTCCCATATTTCAGGAAAGGAGCTTCATTCCACCTTTACACCCTGAACGTGCCGTAAGAATCCCTGTGACAGCAAAACCAGGCAGACTCGCACTACGTGAGGTCAACTCCATGTTTAAAAGCCCTTTGTAAGAGATTTCTGTCATAAACAAGCTTCTCCCACCGCGCTAAATTTTACACGTCCATAGATAAGGTTACGGAAAGAAAAAGAAAAGCCCCATAAGCTTTTTTACCAACTGCCAGGCACATTTTTTATTTACTCCGTGTACAGTTTATAGGAAAGTCAACAGGAACGAGAATGTGTTTTGAAGTTGCCAAGCGTTAAGATGACTTCGTGCTTAACAGCAAATCGCAACCTTCCTCGTAAATGAAAAGCATCACAGATCATTTCTCTAACGCACTGGCCAAGCTTTGTCTTTCTGTCAGTTCAGATATAGTATTAAAAATCAACTTGAAATAATAGAATAGCTTATGAAATGCAGCTACTGTCTGTTCTGCATTTTTCTTTTTAAGTAAACTTGTGCCAAAAGCAAAGCTCACACAGAGCCAGAAAGTCTGTATGAAATCGTTTCACTACCCCCCAAAAATGCACTGACAAGAAATTAACTCCGGAACGCTCGCTAATGGCTCGTAGGGCTCCCCGCAAGAAGAAGTTTGTTGTTCACGGGCCAAGACTAAAAACGTGATTAATTTCAATTTGTGAACTATGCTTTGATCATAACTATTACATACTTGAATGTAAAAAAAAAAAAAAAAGGAGAAAAACACCAGGAAGCCCACCCCCGTTCGAGATGGGGTGGCAGGAGAGCGTCCCACGGCGGGTGTCAGCGGCAGAGGCGCGCGGCAGCGGGTCCCCGGCGGGAGGGCTGCCGTGCCTCGGAGCTCGCGCCGATAAATCTCCGCTGCCCCAAATCCGACATTCCAGCGCTCGATCGCTGATCAGACTCAGATCTCGAGGGCCGCAGCCAGCAAGCCTGGTTTCAATCCACCATTGGAATGGGGGCATGGGTGAAGGGAGGGAAAAAACCCAGCTAAACTGAAGATGTTGAGATCAGCTTTTAAAGTGCAACATGGCTTGTTTTAATTGCGGTTTAAAACACAAAGTGCATGAACTCAGGCTGCCAACTGTCACATTCAGAGAGACAATATGAGGTTGTTCCAATCCTGGTTAGCAAAAGTGAAACTCTAGCTTAGTAACATAATGGAAAAATAGGGGGGAAAAACGTTTCCTCTCCAAACTCTAGGTTAAGTGTTCCTACCTTCAGTTTTGTTCCAATCTGCGGTGCAGCAATCAGAGCTGTAAAAATAAAGAGAAATCACTAGGGGGAAAGTTTTCCTTGTAAAAGATCCATCGTGTTCTCATCTGAAGATATGAGCTATGGCATTGAGGATCCCCAGTCACAACACTCTCCCTCCCTGTACCTTGCAAAAATTAAAACTATTAATATAAATGAAAATAAGACCGTGGGTTATATCCCATCCGTTTGCTCCAGGACAGCTTTGTGCCATAGTGCACTTCGTCGCCATGCACAGTTTGAAGGTGAGCTGGCACACGTGACAATTCAATAGCATCTGAGTAACACAGCTGGGTTCAAAAGCCCCCAGCCCGCTCAGAAAGGATGCAGAGATCTACCGACCACCGCCTCGTGCTACCCATCGCTACGCCACGACGCAGCATCCTCTGTCTTAGTCCGGTTGCCTGGGAATGAGGTTCGGTGCTTTGTGTGCTTCCAACATAGGTCCTGAGCAATGTAGGTGGTGAAAATTGCCATATGGTCAATATTAAATGAAAGCTGCTCTGCTGTAAATCACAGAACGGTGCCGGCTGTCGTCACTGGAAACACACGATTGCTCCCCAAAAGGGCCAACGGACGCTACTTGTTTTGGTTTTGCACAGGGATAAACCTCAAAAATTAAACTTTCTAAACCTCACGCAACAAATATATTAAATTGTGCAGCTGCAGATTAAATATTCTATCTATCTGCCTATTCCATCTGTTTCCCCAGCCCTGCGAGGTGGCTCTAAGTGACCCTCGGTCCTCTGGCACGCAGCAGCGCGGCCGCCACTGCAAGGTATTCCACAGAGAAGAAAACTTCCCCATGGCGTGTGAAGAAAGGGAATATGCTATTAAATTAACAACTTCAGGATAACACAAGCAGTAAGAAAAGTCTCAATTTCCAAACCCTTCACCACAGGAACCTTGAAGCCTATCAAACTGTAATTCTCTGAAGAGAGAGGGACCGCTCTGCGTGACCCTTGTCAAAAGTTTTCAGATTTCAGCATCTCTAATGAAGAATTAATAATAAAAGTGTGATGAAGAGCCCTTGAAGTGTGTCGTACCCCACTGCACATGGCTGCAGCGGAGCAGAGGAGGAAACACCAGATATTTTTTATATCAAGACAGGTCATGCCTCAAATAAAACATTTTGACTACAGATAATTCATCTGGACACAAGAATAAAACGTTCCACATTCCTGAACCTGTTCTCTTGTAAAATCTACAGGGTACAACGTTTACTTTTCTGAAATGAGTTCGCCTTCCTCTGAGGTGTCTGAAGGCTGGGAAAATCAGCGTTCCAGCGTCCGAACACGGTATTGTTCTCTAGAAACTTCTAGCATACAGAAGAGGCGACAGAGGCACCGTCCAGTTTGCCATACTGCGAATTGATCACGCGCAAAGCGGAGCAGCGAGTGCACAGCTCTGGCTCTGGCGTTACCTGAAGAGCTGTAGCTCTGGATTTGAAAGCTCTGACTGCCGTCTCTGCGTGGAGCAGAGGCAGGATGCTGGCGGAGGCTGATGCTGCAGCCTTTCCCAGCAGGCCCATGCATCACAACACCCCAGGCAAGCCCATCAGATGTTTTCAACACATCCTCCTTGGAAAAATATTTTAAATTCTGTAAGATCTGTGTCCAGATGAAAAGTCAGTAACAGCCAACGTGTTCTGGACACAGAAGCGCAGCATCACCTGGGGGCATAGGAAGTATGAGTTGCTCTGGAATCTCAGCTGAAGGGCCCCATGCTTTATTAAACCTGGAGCTGAGAGCGAGTAGGTGTTGGGTTACACACATCAATAGGAAGAGGAAGATTTCTGGAGGCGCTCAGGGGGAGATTCTGAATTACGGTGCTTATCAGGCCCCGGGGAGCATTCTGGCAGGTTTTTGAAAGGCGTTCATGAATTCCTGGTGCACTTTGTGGAGCCAGCCTCGCTGAGGGAAGCGGGGAGGCCGGGGTGACCCGTTGCTGTTCCGTCACGGGCGCTGTCCCGTGCAAAAGCAGCGCGTCTCGGAGCAGAGCATCTCCTGCTGTGCTCCTGCAGAGGCAAGCGGGAGAGATGGGCCCTGGTGAGAACCAGAGGAACTATTTATGGTCACTCCCCCGGGGTGGTGGACAAAAGAAGGTCCCTTCTGCCTCTCACAGTTCAGAACAATAAGCTCTCAAAAGCAGGTCCATGAACCTACAGAGGACATCGGGTCAGTGATTCTACTTCATTGTTTCAGAACCAGAAGCATTCTCCAGGATTGGCTGATAATTAAAGAAAAATGATGTGAAGCTCAAATATAATGCAGACACTGGCCATACAGTGAGGATACACTGCTCAGAGAGTGTGTCAAGTTCTACTGCGGAACGTCCCCAGGAAGAGCAGCTGGCATTATATTAAACATTAAAGCACTAAACAGAGATAGATGTGGAGCTTTGTAGAATAAGTTTCGGTCTCAAGAAAGTGAAATTTACACATTTGTGCTGTGTTTTGTAAGCGAAACCACCAGTAGGCTGCTGGAACTCAGGTCCAGCACGGGGCTGCCACGTGATGATGCACCCTTGTAGCTTTAGAGCTGTTGTAGAGGAAACCTCTGTGGACAGCACAAAACATGCTGCATGTTCTCTTAAGCAGACAAACCATGGGAAAGAGACTCTACTATCCAAAGGAGAAAAAAAAAAAAACCCAAAAGACACCAAACTCAATTCTATTTGGCTATGCTTTAGTTTTATATAACAGGTCAGGAAACAAAGCAGCAGCCAAAGCCATGAGGAACAGCCATGTCAGTATTCTGACTTATAAAGATAGATCTTTTAACCAGCAATTTAGTAATTAGAACTCACTAAAATTAATTTGACTAAGATTTCAGCAACATACCACCAAGTAAGCTAATGCTGTCAAACCAGTGGTGTGTTCAAACTTTACTGGATTAACCCCAAGCCTTGGCACTTTCAGCTAGAACTGTAAAGGGCAAAAATATCTACCAAACCAGGTACCTGCATTGACTAATCCAATTAGCTGCTGCCTAATCCAAACAAAGGAGAAAACTGGGCCAAGAGCAAATGGGCATCAAACTTCTCTAAGCATAGGAAGAGCTACTTGCCTTTCTTTGTTGTTGTTGGGAAGCTGCCTGAAACTAATGATATAAAGCTACTAAGAACATGGTAACTTCATGGTTAGTGTACTCACTGCCGAGAGGTCCAGGCTGCTCTAAGCTATCCCAGGGGAGTTTTTCTGTGTTCTGACATTGCTGTCTCACTGGGTTAAATGTGAAGCACGGCCATATACAGCCAGAGCTACAGGACATCAGCGTCTCGTAGGCGTGTCCGAGTCACCTATCATTCAGTTGCTGTAACTCTGTGAGTTCAGTTGTTGCAATACAGAATTTGCCCCGTGCTCAGCCAGTCACCTCTGCCTGTGAAACCTGGACGTACCTGAAGCAATACTCAAGGGAGCAGAAAACAATTTGCCCTCCCTCTTTTGAAACTGCTGACTCTGGAGAAAAGGGACTCAAACTGCAAATAAAGCCATAATTTTAGGAAGCGTATTCCCAGGGCAGCTTTTGTTACTGCTGCACGTGCACGGTACCACTGGTTGTTATGTGAGTGTTCTAAAAATTATCACTCGAGTTTTCAAGGTAAGGATTTGCTCAGAGGAATCTTCCACTGGATGACATTTCAAAAGAAACCATTTCATCTTAACAGCATCTGCAAATAAAATTTCTTCCCCATTTCTCCTTCAGCCACAGCTCCAAACCCCAGAGCGAGACGCTGGGGTAGCAAGAAGTCACCAATCCAAACCCGTGAAACGATGAAGTTACTTGGTATGAGCAGGATGGAAGGGAAACCATTAATTATTGAAACTATTGTCTTACTGAAACGACTAGAGACACACTAAGGTTGCTTTTAAGATTATTCAGATAAAGTATCAAGGGTATGAAGGTCTTAAAGTGAAGCAGCAGAACCCCGTGAATAGGTGCACAATAAAAGCCATTTTGTTATAAACTGGCATTTGAAGGAAAGACAGCTGCTCATTAGACAAGCCACATGCATTTTTATACCCTGAGATATGGTCGGCTTTTTCTCGTTAACAAGGACTGCTGAGAATACTCTGTCCCTACCTCATTGCATTAGTAAGTGCTTCTAAAAACTCCCATGTAAACATATGGCTGGGAAAAATGTATCTGTTTATCATGGCTCTTTTTCCATCCAAAAAAGCAGCAATTGAATAGCATCAGCAATGACCCACAAAGCACCAAACCTCCTCTGGTCTCTGCAGCCAGAGAGCAGCACATTCCTGCGCAGCTCACGCTCACTTTTTGTGATGGCTTTGAAGTGCCCGGTGCAGAGTCAAGAAAACCAAAGCCAATTCCCCACCTCAGTCCTCTTGCCAAACCAACCTGAGCAGCACCAAGGAGAGGACCTCGCACAGCCGACTCTCCATTCCACTGGGCACCAGAGTTCATTCCACAGGCGGCTGACAAATGGAAACTGCTTCCTGAAGCCAAAAAGGTCAAACACAAACAGAGCGAGGCTTCTGCAGCTCGAAGGTGAGACGCTTCTCAGGCTGGCCTCCTGCACAGCCCTCCCAGCTGCTGGGGATCCTCCCCAAGCCCGGCTGCTCCTTGCCTCTTAAGAGCATCTCGGCTCCTCCTTGGGCCCCAGGCTGTTTGCAGCCAGGGTACCGGGTGGCTGCGCCCCCTCGGCGATGCCCGCAGCGGGTGCTGGCCCGAGCACTAGCACCAGCCAAGGCTGCTTGCCGCAGGCTTTGGAGGGAGCAGTGCCAGACACAAGCGTTAAAAAGTCATGAGATGATGTCAACATCATGAGAACTACAACAAAAACAGACATGGGATTTTCTGTATGCTTGAGTGGGAGTATTTTCCATGGGTTTATCCTCTACCCTTCAGCTTAGAAAGCATTCCAGAAAAACACTCTTGTTCTGGCCAGTCCCAAGAACAGCCAGAGCTCAGGAGCCCAAGACTTCACAGCTTTTACAACTGGGACCACTTGGAGGCAAGCCATCCTACCACTGTTTGGGACACCTGCATACATTTCACACTTGCTAAATTATTAATCATGCTAATGAGCACTGATAGTACCCACTACACCTGTGACTGAAAACTGTTCTGCTCTCTGAAGACCAGAAGCAGGATTTATATTCCCCCCTCCTGCGTAAAGCTGGCCGTGCGGTTCCCCACATGCAAACAAAACATAAACCCAGACATGCCCCTGATGAAACCGCTCTGACCAAATCTCTCCCCAGCCAAAACTGTCTTCAAGTTCTTAGGCAGGCAAGACCTTCTGGAATAAGATGCTGCCAAATTCTAATTTCGTTCCCAACTTGTTGTGGGCAACCTTGGTTCTGCTGAAGTCCATGAGGTTCATCCCAGGGGTAAAATACGGTTGTGATCTCGCCCAGTGATGGCATGAAACAGGAAGACTGAAGCTTAGAGGATGTCTGCGAGACAGCAAAAGCAGTTCACACCATGAAACATTCGTTACAGACGATTCTTTTTTATTTCTTAAACAAATAGATGGTTTGTTACACTGGTTTGATTTTCAATAGTCGCAGGCAGTTCTATTTTATCATCGCGTCTAAAGTAGAGGAACCCAATGTACATAACTGGAGACACTGAGAACACGCTCGAGAGAACGAACGGGAGAATGAAACCGGTAAACGCGACGGGCGCATCCCTTCCTTCAGTGTCGGTGCAAAAGCCTCTCCCGAAGCTCCAAGCACACAGCAGGCTCCGGCTGGCTCCCTGCAATCAGCAGGCGGGTTTCAGCCATCCCTACGGGCAGCTACCGCTTTAGCACGGAGACGAAATTCCTTTAGGCGCTTTATTTTTGCATGCAAGCCCCGTTCCTTATGGGCACGTTCCCTTTTTAGCAGAGTCTTTATTTGGTTTGAAGGTGAAAGCAGATGACGAGCTCAATGCCAAGGCACGCGGCACGGGCAGCCCTCGCCGCTGCTCCCCACGCGCCCCCGGCCCCGCGCTGCAGGTGACTGCGAGGGGACAGCTCATGCCCTGGGACACCCCAACGCGACACAGGCGCTGGCAGACGCGGGCGAACACCTTAGTGTTTATTCATCTAAGAAAGAGTTAAGATTACAAAAATATAAGGAGTAGAAAACCTTAGGCAAGTTAAAATACATAAAATCTCTAGGTAAAGTCTGCTTTGGTCAGGGAGAGTTTATTTTATCTAATGTCAATCCCAAGGAAGAGGGGTTTAAACTGAACAGAACCATCACAGTGACTTTATGCTGACAGGCGACAGTCGCCCTTCTCCCCCGGGGCGCCTGCACCGCAGGAAACGCCCCGATCCAGAGCACGGAGGATCCACGTGCACAGCGGCTCCGCTTTGGTACCGCTGATGCTAGAAAAACAACTGTACCGAAAATTATCATGTAGAAACCAAAGCAAATCTGCAGGTGCAGTTCCCATCACCATAACTTTGTTTTAATTAAATTGTTCTTTAACAATTGCACTGATTTCACAAACCTGTGAAATCAAACAGAAAAAAACCCCACGGAAATTAGGGATCGAGTTCAGTGCACGTAAAAAGAGGATAAAAGGGAAACCGAGTCCTTCATGGTCTTTGTATTTTGTCAGTTTTCCATCATGCTGAACTCAACTAAGCAGCATTGATCAGTGTTTTGATGAGTCTCGATTGACTTTTGTTTCTGAAGTATTCAGAAGCAAATCACAGCTTCCTGAGTTATATCATTTCTTCCGATTATTCAGTCTTTGGGAGGGTTTTCTGCTCCGTCTTTCTCAATAGCAGCAGAGGCTGCGGAACAACGACCAGCGCTGCACAACGCACCGAACACACGGAGGCAAGCGGGACGCAGCGGGTCCGCTGAGACTGCGGCGCCTGCAACGCTGATCCTGGCCAGGTTGGAAACCGTCCCCGGAGCAAAACAGAAAGGCAGCTTTGACAAACATTTACACAGACAGACAGAGAGGGGCCGGTCCCGAGGGCAAGGCGAGGTCTGTAGAGGCTGCAGCACTGCAGCTGTGACACCGGCCCCGGCGAGGGGCTGGGGGTTGTGCCACCACAGCCACCAGTAACCCCCGAGCTGGGCGCGGGGAGCTCTGTGCCGTGGGGCGAAAGCCCCCGCGGCCGCCTCCACACCCCGCTGCAAACCGGGCGCCGAGGCGCTCCTCTCGCCCGTACAAACGGCCAAGCCCTCTTCGGGAGATCAAAGACGCTTGGCGGGGGCAAACGAGTGCCACTGTCTCCAGCTAATCAATTAAATACAATCGGAACGAGCTCTGTAAGCGCCGCTTGGCCAGGGGATGAGCTTTGTGCCGACGTGCGGCCGAGTGAGGCGCACGCCGTGAAGAGCTCTCTGGCAAGAATAAAAGAAATAAAGCCTAGGAGATCTTAGCAACAGTTCTTGCCCTTTCTCACCTTCTAGGTGAAGTTTTTGGTCATTTACAGAAACATTTGACAACTGCTGTCCTCGGAGGCACGTCACTTAGTAGATATTGAAGCGCTGTCACAGTTGGATCTTTAAGTAATGAATTTGTCTTAAGGGGTGGGAAGAAAAGCAGATAGAGGTAAGCCTGCTTCATCTGCAGATTCTTCTCATGACTGTCACCCACAAAAGCTCCAGGGACTGTCGTCTTCTAAGCTGCAGAAGGAAAGAGGATGCCAGCCAGAAAATACCCCCTGTGCTACCCCATGATGAGAAATGGTAAGAGCAGGATCAGCTGTCAGGAGATAGGGAAGCATGAAGATGGAAGTGCACGAGATGAAGGACACCCTGGAGGTGTGATGGGATCCAGAGCACCCGTCTCTGTCCCCCAAGGAAGACAGATCTCTAGCTGTCCCCTGAGGTCCCTTTGCTTCTGTCCTTACTCCAGAGAACAACTTGGAACAGAATCTCTCACTTTTATATCTAGCTGAAGGTAGGTGAGATGAGCTGTACCCTGATGGGCTGATTCCTCCAACAGAAAAGGGAAGGACAAGAGTTGAAAAGCAGCTGATGAAGCAGGGAGCCACCACGGGCTGACCTGGGGAGAATCACTGAAGAACTAGAGCCGCTTGAAATGTATGGAACCACAGCAGAGACACACACAGACAGACGTCAGGATGGGGGCCCAGCCTCACCACGCAGTCGAGACACAGCAGCTGGGGACTGCTCGCAGCTCTGCTGCCAGGCACCGCATTCACCATCCCACCGCCCAGGGAAGGAGGAGACGGAGGACACAGGCACTGCCCCAGTCCCGCCGTGACGGCCGCACTGGCCCCGGGCACTGCCCAGCGAGGTTTAACCAGCAGGGACAGAAGTCCCAGACCAGGGACCAACCCTCCTCTGGTTCCCAGCTCAGAGCCTCTGGGTGAGACGAACCCCTAACAGGGTTGCCCAAACCCTTGGTCATTTTTAATCGTGTTCTGAAATCTCTCAGGTAGTTCCAATCTTTCTTAATGGCAAGACACCAAAAGTACTTTTTTTTTTACTGATACAGAATAATTATTTTGCTGCTTAACTTTTTAGGCATTGAAGGAATGGTGTCCCCTTCTGTGTGACAGCACTATGCTGAGAGATCACACTGAGATGATCTTCTATGATCATCCTAAATCCATTAGGTGCCTGCTTTCCAGGACAAAGCCTCATTATCCTGCAGCACAGCCAGACATGTTTCTCTGCTGCCAGATCTATTTCATTTGCTTCAAATATATTTCATCTGGTTATAATAAAGTGCGTTTTACTGGAATGTGGCCATTATACCAGGGGATTCATATCATTTAATAACTCAACTTGTCCTTCCCACCAATTATCTAAACCTATCAGACCCTAATGAGCCCCATTCATCTACATCTTCCATTAGAAACTCTCAGTTCTGATTCCTCGGTGAGCCAGCTTTTAATTTACCTGATGTGTGCCCTGATAATTCTCTGTGCCATTTTTTAAATTAAAGTGTCATTTTTTATTACATTAAACGTCTTTGGGAATCCAAGTCTGCCATAATAACGCAAGCTGCAGGACAGGATCTCCCTAGGTTTGGAAGATGTACTGAAAACTGTGCCTTCTGCACAGAAACAAATTTTGAGACCTTTTTTTCCTCACTGTAATGGAAAATTCCCCTTCCCCCCCCAGTGCTTAGTTCAAGGTGAGCATTTCCAAGATGAAACCGAGTATTAGTCAGCAGAAACAGAGCAGCATGAGCTAAAGCCTTAATAGGAGTTCATGGCAGACAACATTCTCAAGGGAAAATTCACTGTGACCCTTGCCAGTCCCCCAAAGGCTGAATTTCCTCTCATGAAAGATGGCTGAGAAACGCTCTGGTGGTTGGAGATGCAGCTCTTCTGTTTCCTTACATCACAAAGAAGATTATATTTGCCAGCTCAAGGAACTCCCACCAAACTGAAGTGTTGTGGAAGGGGCAGGGATTTCCTGCAGATCCCCACTTTGCCAACAGCCATCAGAGATTCCCAAAAGCAGTGGAGATTAAGTTACTGAATTACAGCAGCTCTTCAAAAAGCATGTTCTGGTTCTCAATTATAGTAACAAAAATTTATGCTGCAAGAGCAAGTAATTATACACATCTCTCTCTGACACCTGGCCACAAGCTCAACTGCACAAAGAGGAAGGGGAGGGTATGCTAAAAAGAAGAAAAAGAAAATAACAATGCTTCTTAAAAATGGTTTTCTTTCCTTCTTTAATAAAACAAATCTTTCAAGATGTAATCACTTACATGAGTATTTTATACCTATTTGGTATAAATATACAGGCATTTTATACCTGTGTGGTTTCAAATGTTGTCATAATTGGTACAAAGCTTTAAAAACAACTGATTTCCTGGTATCTTTGGATCTTGCTGACAAGGATAAATTTTCTGAACGGTGTCAGGGAGCCTGAAGGCGTTAGAAAGTAAAGCCTGATGTACAAGAAGGAAGGAGCTACCTCTCATAAAGCCTGATGTACAAGAAGGAAGGAGCTACCTCTCATTTCTGTGAGACAAGGTGTGGTCAGTCAACCCTCTCTTGCAAATGTTTGGGAGATGCTGAGATGCCAACGTGACCCAATTCTGTTCGGCTAGCACTGTCTTTAAAACAGCCTCCTTAAACTCTTACAACCCACTAGATTTCCAGCTGTTACCCCCAGACTTTTTCACTCCTTTTCTGGTAGAACACTGACCAGAAGGTATGTATTTAAAGAACTCAAGGTGACTCACAGAGCTTCTCTGTTTGCATTGTAGGTATTCCCACTACTGAAAACTAGCTTTCCACCTGGCTGCTATTATCTCCGAGGGGTCAGAGAATGTGGTAAATATTATCCACATATAATTTATTAAAAGCCAAGTCAAAGAACAGGTGTTGCTATTGTAAAGATTAATTTTGCAGCTCTTCTGCTCAAACTCATAAATTACCAACTCCCGGGCCGCCTCAACACTAAATCACACACACAACATCCACAGAGATTTATTAACTCCAGGGTGAAACCCAAAGCGTAGCGTTGCCAGCTGCTCTGCCCGCAAGCACTGGCACGGGGAATGGCACCCAGCCCCTCGCGGGCTCTTCATGGCACAGCAGGGGATTGGCACTTTCTCCCGGTCCTCAGGGGCAGCTCTGCACTTGCTGCTTGCCAGTGACACCAGCGGAGAACCCTCAGTACCCAGGGTCAGGATGCGTGCAACAGTTCAAAGCTGTGCCAGGAGAGTTCGGACTGGGCACCAGGAAGAGGTTCTTTACCGAAAGGGGGGTCACACCCCAGAACAGGCTTCCTGCAGAGAGGGGTTGGTTCCCCCACGCCCATCAGTGTTGGGCATCAAGCCCGGGCAGTGTTGCCCGTCACAGTGGCATCTGGACAGTGTTCTTAACAACCTGCTTTAACTTTTGGTCAGAAACTACAGCTTACAGCTACCTCCTCTCCCTTCTCTGTCCTCGGGGACATCGGATCCAGGAAGAACAACTGCTATTAGTCAGGTAACCATCATCTCCACTGATCAGGTGGCAGGACCGGAACTTTTTGCCCATAATTTACCACTGCCACACTGGGCAGTGACAATGATCTACCAGGATTCCTGGAATTTTATAGCAGGGGACCCTGGTTGCTCAGAGTCTCCACAGCCACGCAGCTCAGGCACAGCCACTATGGAAGAACCCTGCCGTGCTGCTGCTGTGTCCTGAAGCATCAGGCTCCCTGGTCACAGGCTGGCACCAGGCCACGTGTACGCAGCCCATTCTGCTGCTGTGTGTGGGACTGTAGATCCATTCCAGAAAGGACAGGAAAATTCCCGTGCCCAGAAATGGCAGGTACCAGGCTGGCCCTTTGGCCACCAAAGGCCAGCTCCAGCCCAAAGGTAAGGGAAGGGTTCAGGTGCAAGTCAAACTGGACCTACTGGCTTTGGACTAAAGCCAGCTGAACACACGGAGCTTCGCTTTCACACTGCACTAGCACCAGGAAAACCTGCTCACGCCCTTCGGCATCTCACCGTGTGTAAACTGCAATGTCACAGTCCAGCCCCAGGCTGGGTATGGGTTTGTGGAGCTGGCAGATGAATAGTGGCATAACTTAAAAATATATTCTGCTTACCTGGCATCATTATTATTAATTACGAATGCCTTGCACATCTGTTCCTTTCTGTAAAGAACCAGGCTTTTTCTGATTTATCTCTGCATGTTCAAAGCAGTTTTAGTAGAATGTACTGTTTTCTAACCATGCTGATTAAATCATCTGCTCTTTTCAAGTATATCACCTAAAGTAATTTAGGAAACAGTCTGCACATTCACCGTTGCAGATCACAAAACTATTGTGAAATAAAAACCAAAATGGAAAGCAGTTAATATTTTCTGCAAGATCACCTAGAGGTGCTTTGCAGGCAGAGGGAAGTTGCTGTGGTTTGAATGCACTGCAGCTGATAGCACGCTCCCCGTTGTCACCAGGGTAGGAGCCTGCTGACCTTCACTTTCATCACCAGACAGCTGCTCCAAGGAGTGCAGGACGTTAAGGATTACTGGTGTGATCAGGGCTTTGGGTACTTTCCTACAGGGGAAAGCAAACAAATGCAGGCAAAGCAGGGAGAATGGAGGCACAGGCCTGAGGAGGAGCTGCTGGGGTTTTCTGTGGGTTTTTTTGTCGGTCCACACAGATTTACTACACAGAGTACCTACTTCAACTTGATGCTACTTCTCTGGAACAGACACTTTAACGCGAGGCCAAATTGTTTCAGTTGGGTAAGTAAACCACAGTCTGTGATCATTCTGTCACCATTCAGTGACTGTTGGAGAGCTTCTGCAAATCCATCCTACAAAGTTCAGCCCTTAAACAGATGTGTGAGCGGTGCTTATGTGAAGAGCTCCTGTGAGCAGCCGTGTCCTCTCAAACATACTCACGTTTGTCCTGGTCAGCTTCCACTCCTTCGCTTTCTGTGTCGCTCGGCAATATCCAAGGCTGATGAGCAAGCTGAAGCTGTTGTAAGAATTCATCCTGCCACAAACAGATCTATTTTAGATAAAATGACAGAGAATGGCTCTATATAAATGCAGGCTGTAGCAGACACTCTAGCCTCAATTAACTAGAGAAGACAAAGCCTTAAAAAGTCACCTTGCCATGAAATAGAACCAGAACAGAAAGGATGTACCCATTCCCTAGAAATTTATGTCATTCTTGTTTATTTCTCTATTCTGACAAATAAAAAGAAAAAAAATAAAGAAAAGAAAAAATAAGGTCTCTGGCTATCTATCTGCTATAGCCACAGCTACAGACCCACTCATCTGAGAAACACAGTGACACAGAGCTAAACCTAACACAGGTATTCCCCCTGTCCCTGCCGTTTCTGGACTATGACAAAACACGTCACACTCGATTGGCTTAGGTAAGGCTTTGATTTGTCAGAATTTTCACCGTCTCCAACCCAGTAAGAACAAGGACCTGAAAAGGGATTTAAAATTTATGGTTTTACTGGAGGAGAAAGCCTATGAAGAAAAAATACTGTGGAAACTTTTGTCTCCAAGATATCATAAAACTCTAAGCATCCACGGTTTAGTAAGGTAAAAATCCATGTGCAGCTGAATATATGCTTTATAAATTGTTTTACACTTTCCTCCTTTTTTATATAGTATATATTTGTATGTATATACAAATATTTTTCCATACACGCACACAGACGTGCAATACTTTGACAGGTTCCTTGGCAATATTCGAGATGATAGATGAGACTGGAATGCAGAGTTTTATCTTCAAAACTAGTTCAAATGTACAAGTCTAGTCTGTAAGACAGAACTTAAAACACTGGCCAGGTATCATAAAACTACTGGCCAGATTCTTACAGGTACCTGAAAAAAACCAAACGGGGTAATAGCCCTGTCTTCTTTTACACTGGCTGAAAACCAGAATCTCCGTGTTCAAAGTGAAAGAAAGTTTAAGAAAAGAGTCTTCCCCACACCCAGTTACGTGCTATACTCCATAAGCAGAAGGAAAACTTGTGTTAATCAATGCTATAGCAGGAAATTTCAGCTTATTTGACTGTCCACAATGACAGAGCAATAAAGATTACCAAATACCACTTTAAAGTATCTGGATAAATAAAGTGATTGTAAAATTCCAAGTGTTCAGAACATGAAATGGCAACCAAGGGAGTCAGCAGTATTTTCATCTCGCCAGCTATCGATAACCATCACAGAACTGTGTCACTTTAATGGAATCCATCCTAAAGAGATAAGCAGGATTCAACATTCCTTCGTCGATTTATACAAAACACCAAAGGATAATGTAAACGCACAAAAGTGTCTCTGCCAAAGGATTTGGAATCCTGATTTATTAGATTTATTATCTCTATAAAACTATTTCTCTAGGTAGCATTTCTTTGCTATAATTCAATTCAGTCTTGAACAGAGCTGATAATAAAACACACCTGTTAGAACTCTGTAATGTTACGTGTGCCAAGAGGCAGAAACTTGTCCACAAAATCTCAGATCATTAAAAGTCTCGAGCATTAAAAACCCCTAAAACATTCTTAACAGCTGATACGTTAAGTACTTGCCAAATTATTTAAGATTTGTGCTGTAACAAGATGAAACCACCCTGAGCTACAGCATGAACTTTGCTAAAACTTAACAACAGCTCGGGATTGTATTTAGCAGTGCTATTTCTGTGTTTTAGACTCGTTATGTTACTCCGAAACACATTACAGACTTGGAAACGTAGGCAGGGCTTTGAGAGATACATTGGAACTCCTGAGAAATAAACACAGCGTACAGCCATGCAGATTCTGAATTCTTTAATTCAAGCTCTTTATGGTAAAACATGCTCCTGGTAGCCAGGGACCAACTGGCTTATTCTCATCAAATATGTATCAGGTTTGTGCTGGTTAATTCCATTAACACCACCTAAGAGTAAATAAGCAGAATTATTTGCAAAATCTTATCTTAGTATTTTCCATAGGATTGGCAAGAAAACCACAGTGTGTTCACATCTAGTGGAAATTCCCAGTTCACACCATAAGGCTAAGAAGAAAAAAGGCAATTTCCCTTCTTTTATTTCACTGTTTATACAGGAAGAGGATACAAAACCTACAATGAAAATTGCAAACTCATTTACAGCATCAGCCTTGAGTTTTATATGTTCAGGATCCGTAGCAGTACAAAGAAAGACAGAACTTTGTCACTCTTCTCCTTCGCTACCTTTGACTTTCTAAAATCTGTCTCCACGGTCAGAAAGAAGCTGTGACACAAGAGGATGAAATCACACAGCCACAAAGTGGGGGCACCTCTAACATGGTAAGAAATGCCACTGAGCAGAGACACCTCCTGGGTATGTTCTGTCTAAACCCATGTCTCTAAGTGACTGGGAACTTGAGCAGACAAAGAGAGCTTGAAAGGCCAGCCAAAGCTTCCAGTACAACACTCCAGAGATGGGGCCAGACCTCCATCAGCTACTTCCTGACATGAGAGGCCTTTCGAGCTTGGCAGAGGAAGCTCTTCGGTATGAACGTGTCACACTAGCAGTTCTCCCCTTGGAAGCAGAGCTAGTCCCAAGACGAGTTTCTATTAAGTCAAAGGTCATTTGTGCATGTCAGGAAAGGATAATGAGGGTTTGAGTTGGGTCACCCGCAGCCAGCGTACCATTGTACCCAGGGAGCAAAGAGGGAGAAAAGGAATTTGTCACTTCTAGAAGGGATTAGAACAGAGGCTAAGATCCTGCATAGAAATGCTGAGATTTAACACCAGTTTTACAGTGGGCTTGCTGGATGAAACTGGGCTTGCTACTCTGAACCAGGGTGATAATATTGCTCATTTCTCAAAGTTCTTGAGACATATATATATATATATACACACACATATATTAAAAGTATAACAGGACACACTGTAAGAGCTCTCAGCAAAGCTTGGGATTTAGCAAACAGAAGCAAAATGAAACGGGAATCATAGTTATTATTAGCAGAACTGTAGGAGTGGGACACTCTGTTATTATTACTAGGACTACAGACAGGCTGTGGCAGAAAAGTGTTTTTAATTGCCTGCCTCGTTACAGGAAAGATCAGCAGTGATGGGCAGACTGGGTGTCCCTTGGTGGAGACGCTGAGCTCCTTCCACGGTGCTTCGGGGAGTCTATGCAGTAATTGTAGCTGGCATCAGATGACCTAAGCATCAGTTAAGAACAGGACTGCTTAAGAAGAAAGAAAGAAAAGAGGAATGAAGTGTTTAGTGGGAAACGATGAAACTCTTCATTTCCTCTGAACATTTCTAGTTAAAAACAAGTTTCATTTCTTGTTTTCTGATGAGAAAATTCCAACACACAAACACTCCAACTCTTCAAAATAGGAGATAAAGGGAGTTTGCTTATTAAAAAAAGAAATTTGTTATAATTACATATTTTTTCCCATGTACAACTTCTGGTTTGACAATACATCAACTGTCAGTGAAGATACTCTGAACAGCACCGTGGTCACCTTCAGTCCTCATGTCTTTAAGCTGGATATGCAATTCTAGGTGAAGAAGGAGCTCGAGTGTTGGGATTAGTGCACTGCCATTCAAACACCAAAATGAGGATTTTTCTTTCTCACCACCAACTGCAAGATTTCCTCCCCAAATTCTTTAATTTCAGAGTTATCTGTGCCTCATTTAGTTCCTTTCATAATAAATACCAGAGGCCATATACTTAACTGCAAGATTACACTAAGTATCAAATCTCTAATTTTCCTACAACATCTCTAAGATCTATTATATAAACAGCATCTTTTAATGTTTGTAAGAAGTCATTAGACTGACAATACATTGTGTCAAGTGTCCCAACAGGTTTGTAAAACAAAGGATACTTCTCAGAAACCATTATTTAAAGGTAAGATTTGGGGTTTTTTTTAGACTTGGGAAAAAAGCTCTGATGGCTTTGACAAATGGATTACAAAGAGATTCGTAATAAATGGTGGGGACTGAATTATTCCACCATTAAAAACTTAGCAATCGAGACACACAGGTCCTTCTGGAGTCAGTGTAGAAGGACTGGCATTTCCTGAGAAACAACTCCCCTTTGTAAGGCATGTATCTGAGAGAGACAGCAGGTGCTTTTATCTCCACTGCCTACACACTGAAGTTATCTTTAAGGCGTCCCAGGTTAGCAGAGGAGAATCCCACTCAAAATCTACAAGGTACTTTAACTTTTTGTTTCGTTTTAAACAAAGACTAATCCTGCAAAGGCCATTAATATGGGGCAGGAAGTTTTTAGGCTCTGAATCAGCCCAGTCCACGTGCACGCCGTACTGGACAGTGATTCAACGATGTCGGACAATTTCGCATCGCAGTTCAGCTTCGTGTTTTGGAAAGTCTATCCGTTCGGCAATGCCCAACTAATCATTCCAAGGTGTCCAGAAAATGAAAGGAAAAGCAGACCAAGGAAATATTGCGCACTGTCAGTGTGGCAGGAAAAGAACACCCTGGAGTCATAAAGACAAGATAAAGCTGTGTTTAGTATTCCAGAGGCATGCACCTCTTAGAAACTGTAAGGCGAATAAAACTGCTATGCATTATGCAGGCAAAAGCCTACAGAGCTCCTGGGAAATTCAGGGGGCACAAGTATGATTTCTGTGATAATCCTGACGCTCTCTAATCAGTACCTCTCCAAACTGAGCAGTGTTTCCTTGCTAATTTTCTCTCCATTCTATTTCAAGTTCTGTTTGGAGCAGTGAGTTACATTAGATGCACTGATGTTACTTCAACATAAACCACAACCCAAGTCTTCACACTACAGCAGCTCTTAAACATAGCGAAAACATTAAATTGAAAATCTTACTTCTGATAAACTGCTTCTCTGAGTAGTGACAGTTCCAACAATGTCTCCACTCATTTGCACAGAGAGCCCTGAGGCAGCGCTGAGGGTCCTCCCCATTTGGCTCTTAGATGTCAAAGATCTGCTTCTTTGCATACTAACGATGCCTTCCCTGTTTCCTTGGTTGCCAGGGGTAAGAGGCCGTGACAGCAAGCCACTCGGGGTCACCGGTCTGCTCCCAGGAGAGGATGGAGTTGGTGGCCTGTTGGTTTGTGCACCGGGCGTTGGGGGCCTGCTGTTTGCCACACTGGGGACCTGCGTTCTGCTGTTACTGGGCAGCGGTGGGGATTTGTTTCCTTGGAGCTGCACGCTCTTCCCTGTCTGAGTTGGCACCTGCGGCCTCGCAGTCTGGCCCTGTGTAGCCTGAAGATTGCCTTGATGGTCAGATGTAACTAAACTGTGATGTTGGACAGTAGGGCTCCTCGAGAGCCTCGCTTCCTCCCACAGAGCAAGGTCCTTCTCAATATCTGTGCACACACACAAACAAAAAAGAGACAAAAGAAACTCACTTTCTGTTTCTCTCTGGTTTAAAAAGCCTACTGATTTTCTCCAGTGTAAGTGACAACCTGAAGCAGTGCAGAGAAAATCTATTCCCCCTTAAAACAGAAGGCATCAGAATTAATAGTTGAAATGTTTGACGAGCATTTCAAAGCTTCACAGGCTGGTTTGGGTTGAAAGGGACCCGTAAAGCTCCTCTAGTCCAACCCCCTGGCAGAGGTGGCTGGGTGAGCCTGGCGAGGCAGTTTGTGCTCCCTCGCTACCACACATACCAGCGAGGTGTTTCTCCATGGTCTGGAGCTCTTTTGCTGCTAAGGAGTCCTTTAGGAGCTTCTGTCTTGGGGAACCTCCAGGTCTGACACCCACGGCATCCAGGGTCCAAACCGCCTGAGAATTTACACAGACAGAAAGAAAAGGGAAGAGTTTTTAATGTAGCGTCCACGCTTACACATGCTGCGATAAAAACGGTCGCATCCTCGTTTAGAACAGTGCATCTGGTGCTTTTTATGTAGAATATATCGTATTTTATGCAAAATATTACAAAATTTCATTTCTTATTTTAATTAACACAAATAGTAAGTATTATTTAAGTAGAGGTCTAAATTCAAACATGCTCTTTCGCACATGCTCTTGTTCCACGCTGAGACATGGTAACAGGACAAATTCTTCAATGATTTACATTCTGTGCAGTTCCAGTTACTCAGTGGGGGTTGCACTTACTCTAAATTGCCAACATTTGGCACCGTATCTCTGAAAAGCGGCACTTCTGGGAATACCACAGTATTTCCTCATCAAAAATTGCCAGTGCTGTTTAATCACCGCAAGAAGTGATACCACAGCAGCTAAATCATCAGGGCAACACAGCAGTTTGGAAGGGATGCTGGCAAACAGACCACCTCCCTGCTCACCCCACTGTGATATTGAAAACTATCTGGATTTTCTGGAACCTGCTCAATACAGCTACAAGATATGATTTTAAAATACAGGCAGATGTAAACTTGGTACGTTCCTTTGATGCTTGTTTGAAATACACAAAGAGTGTATGACTGAGTGTGCAAGACTCGGTCATAAAAACAACAAATAAAAATATTAATCACAGAATCCCAGCATGGTGGAGGTTGGAACTGGTCCTGCAAACACATTTATTTCAGACATATCCCTGGACCCGATTCACCTGCTCCCCCAAGAGACTCTGAACATTTTCCACTTCAGTCTTCATTGTGACTTCTCCATCCAAATCATAACCTGGCTTGTTGAGCTCACTAGAGAATATTAATCTGTATTAAATTACTCACATCTCTAAGTGTTTATTTCTAATAGATAGTGGGATTGTGCAGCACTGAAAATGTAAGCTCTCTGTTCTGTCAAATATCAGCTCTCTTTGTGAAAAACAAAGCACAGCCAGAGTCCATTAAAAAAGATTTAAAGGAAAAAAGCCTCATTATAAAGACTTCCAGATTCTTCAGAAACAGAACAGCAAACAAACATAATGTTAGATGAAAATCATACTGTGTCCACAGCATAAATGGCACGAGCCACGTTAGACATAGATGTCGCCTGTCTTCTAAAAACTGGGATCCAGGTTGCTTTAGTCTCCATGGCAAAGATGCCACGCGTGGATTTACAGGCAGGACATGAAAAAAGAACCCACGCGGCTCTTTTCTAAAGATGCTAATGTGTAATTCTTGCTGCTTTAGCCCACAGTTTTTCTCAAAACACTCCTCCTCTGAAGGCCAAGGCACTTTTAAAGAAAATTTGTCCAATATACAGGAATAGAGAGAAACTTCTGATTATGATCCATTTAACCAGCAACTGAGTCCAACGACCCTATTGGGATGCAGGACCAGTGTTAAATGCGGCACAGCTTGAACCAGATGAGGGATTTTCACATGTAATATGCACACTTGAGAGAATGCCATGAACCAATTTGTCCAGTTTATGAGAACTGTCTGATCAACTTCATATTTATTCTATTTGCCCCTTATCTTGTATCTCATATAGTATGTCGTATCTCATATAGTATCTCATATAATATCTGAAAACCACTTCAAGTCACGGGAATGTATTCTGGTACCAATTCTGAAGCAATTTTACAGGCGTATTTCTTCCTGTTTGGAAAGATTTGTGGGAAGCCATTGCAAGAATGTATTTATCTTCACAGCCCTCCTGTGAGGAGCCTCAGTTCTACCTCTGTATTTGACACGTCAAGACTGTCAAAGAATGTCACTGGAAGTTATTAGGGGACCGTGGAACTGATCTCGACTCCTTCAGAGCCCTAAAAGGCAACGGCAGTTGGATCATTTCTGTCTTTTTTGAGGAGCCACCGCTGCAGACAAATATACCGTGCTGGGAAGATGGATTGTATTCTGAATAACAAAGAGGGATGTTCAAAGAGACAAAAGTAGTGCTTTTTAAAATGACAGGATTATCCATAAAGGAAGGTACTTACAGATCCTGCCACTTGAGAGGCACTCTGAAATTCATCGGTATCTTCCGTACGTGTCTCAACCCCGGGTACTTGAGCTGTTCCAAAGGGGCAGAAGAGAAGTAAATCACTCTAATTAAGTACGCATTAGTCACTGTGAAAATAAAATGCCTATAAATTAACTGCTGGGAAGGTAAATGTGGCTACTGTAAACACACTGCTTTTCAGTTACACCTCTGTGGATTTTCATTTGCGTCTGATTTTAATCTGCGTCTAACTTTATGTCTGATTTTAATTTACAAGCTTAATGTGGGACAGTGTCTCTAGCACGGTCAGAGTGGCAAGCAGGCTTCCTCCAGCTGCCAAGGGGGATCGTAAGTTACTTGTTATTTTTACTGTTAAAACTAAAGACTGTTTGTCCTTCCCACAAGTGAGTAACGGATCCTCAGCTTTAATTAAAAAAATAGAATTAATTTAATAAAAAAAATTTGAATTCATTTAATTATGCTAAACTAGCTATCATATAGTTAAAATCCTTGAGGTAAAAAGTTCTGGTCACTTCAGACAATGTTTAAAAGCCAGGCAAGCTGCAATTTTTACCCACGCAGGGAGGTCCTTACCAGGTTTATCTGAACTTATTTTCTGCTCTAACAATGTCTTTAGGAGTCTCTTTTATCATCATCTTCTCATACATAATACTTATTGGAAATAAAGCACAGAAAACAAGTAAGGTGCTGCATTTATAGGGATGCCTGATAGAGCGGGCAGCTGCCCGAGCTGTGTCTGCTTCTAGTCTGTGCCTGCTCGCAAAATCCAGCTGTGCTTCCCCCAGTCAGAATGTGTTACTAGCCAATGCTTCAGGAAAAATCACATGCATTTTGAAAGGCCGAGCATCTCTCAGCGCGTCTCCTGACAGAAATCTGGCAGCATCTCACTGCTGACCTTAGTCCTTTTGCCCCAGGGGCTTTGCTGGTTTCTAGCTGTATGACCAACAGGTTCACGTGTATTTGCAGACAGGAGATAGATGTGTTTATAACAACATCAGCGTCACAGCCACAACTACCCAGCTAACTTTTATTCCCTATTGAAAAAAAAAAACCCCAACAACACAACCTTGATCTTTAAAGCCACACCAGTTGCTAACACCAATTTAGGCTGGTTTACAAATGAGGCAAGAGAAACGACCGAAAGCTGAAGTCGCTGTCGCACCGAACAGCGCAGAGCAGACTGTTTGTAGGGTAATTAAAACCAACAGAAGTTAGTTCCAATTTGTCTTGCATTAATTAATCACCGTAGCTCACGCGTCTGTGGCTGCTGAAGACTAAACTGCAAATCAGTCCCTCCAATTAATAGTCTTGGCTGGTTCTGCCCAGCAGTGAGGGAATGGGCTGGAAGATTTATCTTTGTAGTCGCTCTCTAAACTTCTGCTCCGCTCCATCTCCATCCCAGCAACAGCTAAGATAAAGTTAACCTTCATCAGCTTCATCCTTCCTAGGAAAGCAGGGCACTCTCTGGCAAGAGATCCCTTAGGAAGGGCCTTTTCCATTAGCTTTCAGGTGTTATTCTGTTCAACAACCTGAGCAGAAATTGAAATAAGGCTGAGTGTCCTGACTGCAGATTAGCACAGCACATGATAGTGTTTCTGTGAGGGGGAAGAAGGGCTCATCACAGCTCCTCTAGAAACCCTTTTCACTGTACTTCATTTCTGGTCAGTGGTGCTTGCAGAGATCAGAGGAGCATTTCTGATACTTAGCTTAAAAATGTGGAAGAAATTCTGTAACTTGTTTTATTTTCACTGTATATTATTTGAATCCTTTGGATTCATGTGTAGTATTAGATTAAATACTTCAAAGACCATACACTGGCATAAAGGCCAGCTGGCAGTGAGCAGCCCATGTCTACACTATTAAGCTATCTTACATCCAAAATTGTGTGCTAACATACAAACTGTCAGCTAAGAACGAATCCAGGCCCAAGGCAGCTCCCATATTCTGGAAGAATAATCCTGGAGCACTAACTGGCCGTGACAAAAAACGTGTTAGGGTCTCTCCTAACAGATTTGAAGTGGAAATGATCGAGTTCAAATGCCCAGGAAGACTCAAAGTATTTAATCTTCTGCTATAGACATAATCTCTACTCTTAAATTCAAGAGCTTGGTGTTTGGGTGGGGTTTTTTTATGAGCAGTAAATATTTATATAACTTACCATCAGAGTCTAACACTGCTGGCTCAGATGTTTGAGATACCATGGAGACATCTTCTGGCCTGTCTGCCAAATTATCTCCTTGCAATCTAAATTGTGGAAAAATGGAACAAAACCATTTGCAATCAAATTCCGTAGATAAGACAGAGAAGAGTGTTATCTCTGACTCCACACCCTACTCACACCATGGTCCTAATTAAAAGGGCAGCTTTGCTGCAAAGCCACCATCCATGGTTCAATCATCCCATCCCAGACTGTCTGGGACCCAAAACTGCATCTAAGGAACAGCCAACTGAATCCTAGCTTAGGTGTTTCTGTCAGACTTTTGTAACAGCAGTGGGGTTTTGGAGGCGTCACGTGCATATGAAACTGCAAACTACCTTCAACCAGACTTTAAACACACAGGACTGTGCTGAGTGCCTGTTTCAAGGGGCTGCAGGGGTGGCCTTGCCGAGGAGAGGCCAGGGCTGCCCTGTGCCAGGCACAGGCAGGTCCTCCTGGCTCCAGAAGCCCCACAGCAGGACGCAGCCGAGCCAACAGAAGTAAGTGCAAAACTTAGAAGCTGAAAACGTGATTTTGAAAACAACTTCTGCGAATCCTTCACATCTCTGTAGCTTGTCTGCAATGCTCTACTTCAAAGGCCTGGCTTGTCAAACAGGCTCTTCTAAAGATGATGGTCCAACAGAAGCAAATGGCTTTGGACCATTATCAGAAAGATATTCAAACAGGGCAACAACAAGTTGGAAATGGAAAAAACATATGAAAAAGGAAGATCACAGAAACCACATCATTTTCCTCTGCATTAAAATTGACCTGTCCTCCTCCATTACATACATACCCATGTTTACAGAGAGCAGGGATTCAAGCCGATAAGGATGAACATGGAATCGCATTATGCAATCAGAGATGCATTTTCTAATCTGTCCTTGTTCATGCTACTTTCTTTCCTGTTCATTCTTCTGCTTCCTTTCTGTAATTTAAAACATTGCAGCTACATCTAGCATCTCTCCCTGCTGTCGCTGCAACACCGAATTATAATTTCCCTAGAACAAATATATAGCTCCAGGGAAAGCACAGCAACAGAGATCAGACAACAGAACTCCCCAAAGCCCCCACATGCTTTTAGGTTACACTGAATGTTTTCTCACACCTTCCCCTAGCAACCTCAACACCCCACCACTAACAGCTTTCCAAGCTTTAGAAGCATTTGTCCTGACTTTGCCTATAACACAGTGAGTTTATTTCGTTCTTCACTCTCAAACATACCGATCCAAATTCTGATCTCATGTGCCTTGACCTACTGTCTCCAGTAAGTCCGTTCTGCAATCCTTTACACTGGTGTAAAACTCAAAGCTGCTCCAGCACCTAAATATTAAGCCAGGAATTTATGACCTATTCCATCGCTTCTACTAATGTCTTTTACAAAAATAGGAATGTAAAACCCATGCCAGCAAAATCCTTAGTGCATTGACAGGTACAGAGACAAAAAGATGTCCCTTTTCCAGAACAGACTATGTCAGTTAGTATAACAGTAAAATCATATTCAATAAATATTATTTAATAATATACCAGCAAAAGTACACTTCTGCTGGTGCAACTCTCCTGCTTTAGCTACACACTCCTGCTTCCTAGTGAAGATTAGGTTTCAAAAGAAGTTTGTACAAATTTCAGCTCAAGAAACAATCGAAGAAAAATGTCCTGGATCTACAGGGGCAAACAACAGAGGATTGTGAATTCAGAGAGTGATGAGAGTGGCTGGCACCTCATGTCTGAGGCAGTATTGGGAAAGCTCTGCAGCACGTCACCTCGTTATACTAAAATACCGGTGCCGCAGCTTCTGTTTTCACCGTGGACTAAAACAGAGGAAGCGCCTGCACTGAAGAGAAATGAAGCCTGGGGACTATTGTATTATCCTGCAGAACATTTCCCAGGAAGGCAGACATCTTCAGAACTAAACTGTGAGGCTACGTGAATAAATACAGACGCTGAACAAGCTTTCTGAACAGCACGCAGGAACCCAAACTTAGCGACACACTCAGCATGCCCCCGGCAGGGATGCACAGTTCCCTTAAACCCGCTGTGAAGCAGGGCTGCAGAGCTCTCGGGCAGGAGCTTGCTGTGGCAGCAGCCATCCTGCCTCCCCGCGGCACGCAGCCCGCGGGTCCTTTGGCTTCCACCTGCACCTCACCTACACTCCCCCGAAACCAGCTCCATCCTCACTGAGGCCATGCAGATCGCGGGCTGGTTCTTACTTTGGCACTCGCTTAAGGACGCGATTTCTCGGTGCTCACACCCTTAAAATGCAGCAGATGATTTGAAAATTCATAAAACCCGCAGTTAAATGGGGTTTGGTTGAAGTCCTTCTCTTCCTGCAAATTAAAAGCATGATTTTCCCATCACTCTTAAAAGATTTCCGTGGAAAGTTTCAATGCCACCAATACGTAGTTCACGGGCATCATGTTTTCAGCTGGTGAAACCAGAATATCCACTTGCAGAGCAGAACTTACACACCAACCCCGCCCGCAAAGTAATCTTTTCTGTGTGCCCGTTGCCTTTTCAGGATGTCTGAATGCAGGTCTTTGTGCATTTCAATAAGTACACTCTGCAGCTATTTCTGAGGAGAACCAAAAGTGGAAATGTATTTCCCAGAGTAAGGAATCCATAAAGAGACTGAATTATCTAATCCTTTTACAAGATGGGGAATTAAGCCATTCTCATGGCAATCTTTTATCTGCTGCTGGCTTCAAACCATTATCTCACAGGAGAAAAATTACAGTCTTTGTCAGTCTTTTCAGCATTAACACTCTTTCTTCCCCTGTGAACCATTTTTTTTTTAGGACTTGTGAAAGAGTTTTGTGTGTGCGTGCGTGTGCATGTGTGCCTTGAAGAGCTACATTAAACTGTTATCCAGAGCCTCACACTATGACCAAACAAGCATCCCCAGGCTCATGATCTCCTGCCTTCTTCCCCGTATCATTCGCATCCAGCAGCATCTGTCACTGGCGATACACACCCGAGCGCAGCGGCACACGGCCCGGAGCTGGAAGCACTGCGGGAAAGCATCCGCCTGCAACGCGCACAGCCAGGAGAGCGAGGGAAAAGAAAGGGGAGAGGCTTGGGAAAGCACTTGTCTTTTTACATTGCTGAGGGGGTTAAATGTATTTTGGAGGGGAAAAGAGATAAAACTGGTCAAATGTGGATCCGTGAACCCAGTAGGCTTCCTTCCTTCACCTGGGGATGGAGCTCATCGCCTTTAACTGTGTCTTAAATGTAGTCCCTGGTCACTATTGATGATCTTCTTGACAGGAGTAATTCATTTCCTTACTTTTTCTCTTTGTTGCTCGAAGTTCCAGTAGTGCTGTCAGTACATACAGGAACAGGGCTTCTTGAACAGCAGGTTTTTCTCTATTTACAGTCATCAGCTTTTCTGCCTTCGATAGTTAAATGAGATCCACTTGTCAAGCTTCAGACACTATTTTCTGCACAGCTCATTATCAAATTTCCCACCAAACGCTTCTTAATGACCTCAAGTCTCATTAGTATTGTTATAATTCTGTGATACTCAGAGATAAAGCATCTCCATCCTCTTACTTGGTAAGAATCTAAACCAGCCGAAGCTGGATTAACACCAGCCAGCTAGTTCCCACTCTTTCCTAGAGAGACGCGTCATGGCCAATTCAGAGAAGGGTTCTATTCTTCCCACCACTGTGCTGCAATTTATCACAAATTACAGCTGCTTCCCGCAATTCTCTTGTCTCCTCCATGACATGTTCATGCTCCTCACAGCTCTACGTTACCACAATCTGCTTCGAGTCCAGTGCTCCACCTCAGAGAACCTTGGTGATTCTTTAGTTTCACACAGCACCACGTCGCTTATGTGACTATGTTCCAGTTGCGTGCAAGTGGTGGAGACCATGCTGGAGAAAACCAAACTTATAAAACACTGAAAAAATCCAGAGTGTGAACTGGCCTTGGTAAATGGGGCAGCTAATGTTTAGGTTCTTCGGAGGACAAGATCTCTCAAAGGAGTCAGAGATAGGGACAACGAGCAGGTCAGCAGTGAAGGGTTCACAGGCAAGATGCCATGAGAATTTTGGAGTATTTTTTCCAGACTAAGTGTTCAGAGAGCATCTGTGAAAGGCAGCAGGCACAGAGCTCCTCGCTTATTCTACAGCAGCAGCTCAAGCACACACACTACTGCCCTTGAACCGCGCTCCACATCCCACTGGTGATGGTCAGAAAAGGCACTTTCACATTCTGTGAGCTTTGTTTATACCTATCTATCTGATGCCTCTCACACGCTAAAAGGCCTTCGGCCATCCTGCTTTTGCTCCAGCTGATCTTAAAATATTAGCTAAAATATTGCCTCTCAAAACTCCATTTGTATGCAACTAGTGCTCCTTCCCAACATTCTTGTTCAGAAGCCTTCAAGCTTGTGGCACAGTATGTTTTCTATAATCCCATTTCTTTTTTAATCACATGCAAGCCCTTTTTTGTATTCTATTGATGTTAAGAAGAATGAATGCAGCCCTTGCGCTATTAAAAACAAAAAGCTTCTTACTTCCAGGAATGCATTGGCAAGACTCCACAAGAACAAGATTTAACTTTTGAGCATGGCAGTGGGCACACAAGGCTAATGGGTGGTCCTTATGAAGGGGGGGGGGAAGGAAAAAATAGGGGGGGGAGGAGGAAAAACCCCCTAAAATTCATTCAATAGTACATTAATATTATCTTACACCTTATGCCCGATGAAATACTTGCAAAGCACTCCATGTGCAAGTCACAATGCATGGGAAACGATGGAAGTGTCATTTGGCTTCTACAAACTGTCATTTAGCTCGTTAACCCATACGAGGTTTGCTTGCATGTGAGGTGTCTGACAGCTCAGGGGCCAGACCTGAGGTTCATCGCTGCTGCCTGTATGCGCAGGAGGAGTCGCAAAATCATGTTCTAGAACGAGTCAGTCTATTCTCCAAGTCAGCCAGACTTGTCCAACCCTTAGATGAAGGCTGAATTTCTATTATAATGTTTGCTCAAATAATCCAACTCCAGAGCAGTGGTACTACGCGTCTTTGCCAATTTTCCAGACTAAACAGCAAAAAAGCAAAGCTTCCAAATACAAGGGGGGTTTGTAGCCTTTTTTTCCTGTATCTATAAACCTTGTTTTGTTCCACCTTGTGAATGATGTCACCCCATTATTTAGATGACTTAATATGCTGCTTAACTTGCACTGTAGTCCAAAAGCAGCTATGGGAATAACATTGTTCTGCAGCTACTTTCCCATTTGAAAAACCTCTTCAAGCTGTTGCCCATCTGCACCTCTCTCGTCGGGTGTGAAACATCCACGCCGCACACAGTAAGCTCTCTGTTTCTTACAGCTATATTCCAGTCTACAAATCAATCTGTACTCCAGGAGAATTAACCCCTCCTTTTATTCCTCTTTCTCTCTCTCTGTTTCTTTGGTCTTTTTTTTTTTTTTTTTGTTTGGTTTTTTTTCAGGGGATTTTTTTTGTTGGGGCTTTTTGTGTTGGGTTTTTTTTTTAGATACTAAGCTGTAAAAACCAACTTGGTATGATATCTTGAAAGAATCCCCCGTCTTTACCTCCTAGATGTCTGGGTGGAGAACTTTACTTTTAATTAAAATCTGACCTGGGCTGTAATAAGTTTATCTGCTATTTGGAGATGACTGGTGAAATTACCAGCACTAAAGGCTAGATACCATTTTTATATATTTTTTTTTAAAATTAAAAATGTGGTGGGTTTATTCGAGTTCAAATTATGTCTATTCTCAGTCTCAATTGTCCCCTTCAATTGTTGGACTAAATCTCTCTCAGAAGAGCCCCAACATGTCCAAGGAAGTGAGGAACCTTCTGGAGGAGGTATCCTAGAAGGTAAATTGACTGGAGAGTAAGCAGAGCATTTAAAAAAAAAAAAATATAGCAAAGTGAAGGCCCTAGATTATGCAAATACAAGAGTAAAATTAATCCGAGCCAAGAAGCACGCTGCCTAACGCTTGGAAGCCTGCCAATCAAATTTCAAGTAAAAAGTCATATTCCTGCTCCAGACAGCCAGAATACCTTCAGCAGCCCTGGTCTGCTGACCTGGTTTGACAAGCCCTGTTATCTGCACGACACTCACTGCCATTAATAGCTCCTTTCATTTCAAATCACTTTATACAACCGGAAAACGGGCAAAACAAAGAGGAAGTTTAATTGTAACCAAAAGTATACATAACAACAACTTGACCATTTTCTCAGCTGTATTCAAACGTGGACCCCCAATCAACTCCCGTTGTGTTTATATAACTGTACAGCACACAAGACTGCTTACAGAAGAAAATATGAAAAAAAATAATATTTTCTAAACCAAATAAATATGTTAATAGGCTCTTTGCTCTCACCTTACAACAAATACCAGACGTTGTCCTAACAATCAAGATAAATGCCAACACTGAGAAACTTTCCTGGAGGTGACCCAAAACACTCAGGCTGTGATTTTCTAGCACAGTGTTTTCAACAGCTACATCACTGAGTAACAGAAAATTGAATTGCTCTTGCAACCAAACAGGAAAAAACCCCGTCTTCGTGTCCTTGGAGCCACCTGCTTCACACAACTCTCCCTACTCACTGCTTCAGCTGGTGCAAGAGGGCACCAGACAAATCCACTGTGGAGGTCCTGAAAGAGACAACTAACTGAGCTAATAGCTGTCCTGGGCTAGGAGAGGAAAAGCATCCCCAGACTCAGTAAGAAGGAACACTCTGAAAGAACAAACTTCATCACCTTGAAGAATAAACACAAGTTCCCTCACTGAAGAATACAACAGCAAGAACCTCTTCCCCCTTCCGACCTCCCTTGCTGCTGCTGAGATGGTACGTTTTTATTAAAATTCCTCCAAGGTTTAACAAAACTGCTCAACTGCAACAAGGCTGAAAACAACCCAGCCAAGTAGGTATCCAGCTGCCCACCGACTTCATTAAATGGGAATGGGAATGAAATGAAGGTGTCGTGGCGAAATGAAGCCCCGCTTTGGGTTCTGCGGTAAGTGCCAGGAGGGGTTTGACCAGATCTCTCTCTCCCAAGTGGAACTGCAGGCTGCAGAGTCTTACAGCACAGGCAGTCAACGGACAATAGCAGCAGCCAAGGTTGCTGGGCTTGGCACAAGATCTGAGCTGCTTGCTCCCTGGTGCGCAGGACTGAGAGAATATATAGCATCTTGGCACCTGCTGGTAGTGGTTACTTGGGGAATTTAAAATTTAATTAACCTTCATCGTAATCCATGCAAGATTTTATGCAAATTCAAAAAGAACACGTAGAAAACATTTCTATTTTCCTTACCTTTCTACGTGTTAATCCCTAGACAACTGATACCGGCTGAAAAACGCGCCACCTTTGCCTATAGCTAGCTCTTTGGAAACATTTGAGGACATAAGCAATTTGTTTCTAGTGAAGTGGGGAGAAGGCCACGAGTGGAACGTTTGCTCTTGGGTTCGAATGGAGCAGAAGGCCCCGTGGATGCCAGCAAGCAGGGCCAGCGCCCCGGGCTGAAGCTGGCCGAGGCTCACAGCGTGCTGCGGAGATGCTGTCGCAGGGGTGATGCTGTATCCCACAGCACCACAGAAAGGTCTGGAGCCCCTCTTCCTATGCAAGTGCCTTTTGAAAGTAGCAATTTACAATCAAAATGGGGAAAAAAAGTAGAAACGTAGGGTGGCATATGGCCAAACTTTTGACTTAATTTCACCACAGGTTGCTTTTTATTTACAAGCCTCTAATCCCCTCTCAACCTCCACAATAGAGCAGGCACTGGCAAAGGCAGGCAGATAAAATTGGCATGCCTCGGCATTGTTCTAGCTAATCTGAGCCATTAACAGGAGGGTGAGAAGGCTAGTTTTGTCATTTAAACAGGCTTAAATCCTTTCTCCAAATGAGTTTTTGTCCGGAGAAGAATGCACCCAGGAGGCTGAAGGGGCTGCAGTTAGTGTTGCATTCGCAAGCTGCGGTGGCTACAGCAACACCGACCTGTTTATTTGGCCCTCGTACTGTAAATGCAAGAATGATTTCCAGCTGTCAAAACCGAAAGGGGTTCAACCTGATTGAATTATTTCTCAGAGGTGAAACAGGATGAGATTATAAAGTGCTAAGAAGCAACTATTTGAAATCCTGGACTGCACCTGTGCAACTAAATCTCCATTTATACAGGTGCTTTTCAAATTGGATTTGAACCTTTAAATTCCCCGATTCATCCCCTGAAAAACCACAGAAGCTCAAATAACTAATGAAATTCAGAGACAGAAAGGCTTAAAATAGTTTCAAGCTGTGAAGCAAGGCCCAGGACTAACTACGCTCTTTGATTCATTGTTGATGCGACATATCGAGCATAAACATCAGCCACACAGCCCAAATGCCAGAGGTCATAGGGGAGCCAGCAGCTAAGCAATTACTTTTCCTTCAGCACAGGAGAGGTCATCACCTGGCCCAGAAGCACAACCCATGGCTGAAAACCTGGGGAAAAGAATGTCTTGGTTAGCACGGCCTGGGCTGGGTTTGCTTTTTACCTGGCACACCGTGCGCAGATATTCAGCGTGACCTTTGCTTGCGGCTCAGCCGGATGAGCGCTGCGACTCTGATTGAATTTGCTCCCAGAAGACATCACACTTGTTACTCCTTCCATTCTTAGATCATCAAGATCCTCTGCAACAAGACAGAATGACTGGATGAGCACTTGATTAAATTTTGAGGCAATAAAGGTGCTTACCCTGTAGAATCACAGAAGAAAGCAAGAAATCAAAAATCAGGAAGAAAACACAACTACTGGTATAGTAATAGGAACAGGCATTTGAGGGGATTTTTATTGACATATATACAGTACCACTCTGTTACAAGGGGCTCCTTGAAACAAATTCAGTATTATTTCCACTTCAAACAGTGCTGCAGACTTCTGCAATTTTTATTTCTCCGCTTCATTTATAAAAAACCTTTGTCATCTAGGGATACTGCCTAACAGCTCCATCTGACACAGGGCACGGCCAAGAGAACATTATCAGGTTTGAGAGTAAGATCCTCCTCTGATTTTTTCATCTCTTCACTTAGCGATGAGGAAATATTGCCAAAATGAAAGTGTTCTGCCAAACCCAGGTTAGGGTCTCTCCCACCTTGAGAGACACCCTAACCTGCATACCTATACCCACCATATTGCTTATACTTATACCCAGCAATATTTGAGCAACTTATAACAACAACAGTGGATTTTTCTACTCCTGTAAAACCAGTGCTATTTTGAAGGAAGCCACCTGAGGCTCTTGGAGAATTTCTTTGCCCAAGATCACACTGGAACAGTGTAGCTCATTTGGACTGTAAATGAATTCTCTTGGTTTACAGAAAAGAAACCTTATGTTAAAGGACCTGAGTGGAGCAGAAAGTGCACGAAAACAGATTTAATCCTGACGTCTGACACGGAGAAGTCACAGAGAACTTTCAAACCACACAAGGGACAACATTCTATTAGAATTTAAATCACACAAGTAGTCATTGGAGACACTCAGTGGAGGGCCAGGCTCCTCTTCACACACAAGTGAGATATAACCCTCCCTAAACCATTACCTGAAATACTTTTGTCTCTCCTCGATACATTTGTCTTTAATTTCATCCATGGTTAATATACAAACTAATTCAAAGGACTCGAAAGGTTGTATGATAAAGCATTATGAAATCAGCCACCTATGTGTCATTTCAGAAAAGGTATTACAGATTAGGAACACATTATGTATTAAAATAAAGACAGTTTAATTGTGCTTTACAGAGGTGTGAAAAGTTCCATACTGTTTAACAGCTGTAAACCACTGGATGGATTATGGTTTAAATGAAGTTGAAGCGTACGCTGCAGGGTTTTTTTTCCCCCTAAACAGATGAGATTTACTTTAAATGAGGTTTTCAACTGTTCTCTGCTTGATTAACTTCTGGCTCTCTGAGTACCGAGACCGTTTCAATAGAGCGATGGCACGGGCTGCCCTCTATCACACCTCTGATATTTGAATCAGTATTTCAAAAACATGCATTTTTTTAGTCAACAACCAGCAATTAAGTGAACCAGTGTCCAAGAAGTGTGGATTTCAGAGGTGCCTGCAGCTGTAGCTAACAGACAAGTAGGCAGAATGTTATGCAGCACTGATTTCTTGTCACATGCTGTTGGACCAAGAGCAGCACCGTGCCTGCTACAATGTGGATTTAAAACCAAAAAAACCCACATCATATACAACTGTTAATTGTTCCCAAGGAATTTTCATTGATCTAATTCAGCACTGGATGGAATTTGTCCATGGCAAGCTACAAAGAGCTGTTAATATTCCAGCCAGGGAAGTGCAACCCCACCAACCAATTCTGAGGACGAATGGCAGCGTTTAGCTTTGATTCCTGCACTTCTGCCTCAGAACTGAACGGTTCCGATTTCGTCTGGATGCCTCAAACTTACAGCCAGATACTGCACTTTCTTCTCGCTGAAGCAACTGAGCTTTGAGAAGCTGCCTGGTTTCCAATACCCAGAGTTCTGGATGGCAATTTTTCAGTTGTGAGCAAGTTTACATGTCATCTGGCAATCTTCCTGATTGACCATGCTCGTTATTGAAGGCCCTTAATTAAAAAAAAAGCCCAAACAATAAATCACAGAGTAATTTTAGTACTAAACGCTCTGCGTGTGTACTCTTCAGCAGCTGATGCGTGTTTTGCAGAAAAATATTTGTTCATAAATAAGGATGTTATTAAAATAATTACAATGAGTGCAATAATGCATTTTAAGCGAAAGAAAAAAGGTTCAGATGTTTCTGTGTAACCTCGGAAAGAATCAGTCTTAGCAAAAGGGGTTTCACTGAGAAGTCAAGTCAGTTAGAGGGTCTGGAACACTGCATCTCCTCGTATTCTTTGCTAGACCAGCTAGTGATGGCACAGCTGAGTGGTTCAGTGATTTTATTGAGCAGCAATGAGGTAATTCCAGTGACGAGAGGGAAAAGAAGCCAAGCTGGTGACTGGAAACTCCTCAGACCCTTAAAAATGGTTGCCTGCCTTTGTACAGTGACAGGCTGGAAGTTCATGCAACTGAAACAATCTCACTCGTGATAAGTCTAATGCATGACTGTGCACTGTATTTCCTTGATTTAATGTCCACTCCCTGCTATCCTCTACACCAACAGGATACACAAAGACCCTGCCTTGGTCCGACACCATTTCCATTACCTGTGTGCTCTGCAGTAAAACAGCAACACCTCCAAAGCAAAGCCAACCCCCTTCCATTTCTCTCAAATCAGCAAAGTAAACTCACACAGCCGCAATCTCCAGGCATTGCCATAACAACAATACACCAAAATACTTAAAAGGGAGATAAAGATCACAAGTGTAATAGAGCAGAGCACAGAACCAGATGTTTTCGATAGTAATAATAATGCTGCACTAAGCTAAATAAATCCTTTGTGGGTTTTTTTTTTACAGGAAAGTTCATCTAAAAGGGAAGGGGAAAAAGGGTCGAGTGCAGCTAAACACAAACGTGGCCCAGTAACTAGGTAAGGTTTTAAGGAAGATGTTTGTAATTATTTACTTCCTTTCTTTTTGAGGATGAGGCACTGGGGAGAGGGAAAGGGTCACTACTGCCAAGTATTCTAGAAACTGCAAGGTTGCTTAATGTCTCAGGGTGAGAGGGTGTGGAACAGGCTTAGAAACATCTCCCCCAAGGCTCACGCACTATTTGCTGCAAGGGCAGGGCTCCTGCTATGCAAAACTCCTGCTAAATGCAGTGAGCACTCAGGTTCTGTGCTGTGCTGTTTGAGATGTTCCAGTCACTTCTGCCTCTTTCTTCCATTACAAAACGTAATTTCCCAGGAGTAAATCATGAAATGTAAGGTGCAAAGCTGGAAAAAGTCCTGGTTCCTCTTTGAGGGGACCTGACAGCTCCAAGATTGCCTGTTCAGTCTAACGCTCAGAAGAGCACTAAAAACATCTTCCTGTCAGCCTACGAAACTCAGCAGAAATTCTGCTATACGTTCTTGCAGGTTCTGGTGCGCCAGCAGAATGACACCTCTCTCTCTGAGCAGCGGATTTCCGCCGGGAGCGTTCTGCCCGCCCAGTGGCACCCAGGGAGCCACCTCCCCACGCAGGCACTGCCCGCCCGGTGACAACCGCTGGGTCCCCCCGGCTCCGCACCTGCCGCGGCATCCAGCGCTTCAGGCTGCGCTCGCCGACGTAGCTTCCTTCCCTGCTCAAGAATGAGCTCTAGCGCTTTATTTGAACACTCAACGGGAACCTACTGTTGACTGAAGCACACAAATTACTTCTGCTTCTCCGATAAACTAAAGTTCAGAGTGTTTGCCTCGCTCCAGCACATCCCACAGCCGCGGCTGCCACCGCGGGACAAAAGCACTCGCGCTGCAACGAGAACACGGAACTGCAAGAGAGGCATCATGAGAAACTCCACAAAACAACCAGAAATTCCGGACTCGAGAGGGCATCTAGAGGAATGTCTTTTCATGCTTTTTCTTGGCAAACTTCTTCTTTTTCGCACTTCAGCTTTAAGCAAAACAACCTTTAAAATTAAAAGCAAGTTTTGATCAATATTTCTAATCAGCTCCCATTCTGGTGCCATTTATTCACGCAACCGCTGTATTTATTTGCATACGCAATTCAGACCTCGCTCCAACTCTGCGTTCTTACAGAAAACCACCAAAAAAATCTCTGTCATAATAAGAGAATAAGCCACATTTAAATCAGCGAGCTTTTTTTTCCAATTGTATCAAAAATATCAAAGCATTAGAAAGGAATGTGTATTTAAAAGGTTCCACTTTGTTTTTAATTTCAGCTTGGTTTTTTTATTTTCTAACAAAGAGGAGCCAGCCATAATATTTTTCAAGTGTATGTGGTTAACGGAGCACAGATGTGCCTTACAATGTATATACCCAAAATATTGAATTTCACATTACATTGTCACTTACGTTTTTCTCTATTAAATCTATTTTGAATTAAAGGGATAATTTGCATGCTGTTTATATGACGCTTTACAAAAATGACCTAAGACGAATAACCATCCATTCAGTCGGTCACACACCTCACTAAACTCAAAGCAACTGCAGCGAGTTTGCAGCCAGTCAGAGCAGATATTAAACTGTTCAGCCTTGGACGGATCAATTTCTGCACTGAGGGCCGCATTTGTATTTCCGCCTAATTTACTCAACCAGCCCCCTTGGCAGGATTAAGCTCGGCTGGCTTGTCAAGAGGCCAGTGGAAATTCATACACCTTTTATTGAAATGAAAGTTGAGGCAAAGCATAAAGATTACGAAAAATCTTATGCCAAACGTTTCCAGTAACACTGAACCTCCCAACAGCTTTCTTCTGAAAAATTATTAGTGCGAGCTTTTCTGGAGGGCCAGTTACTGGAGCATCTGCGTGCTCCCTGCCAAACCTAGATCAAGGATTCCTACAATGGAAATATCTCTTTCCTCAATTTTTTTTTTCTTTTTTATTTAATTAGAATGATCAGATTCAAAATGTAGTCAAATACTTTACTTGTCCTTCAGAGAATTTTGTTCACGAAGACAGAAATGTACTAAAGTAAGAAGTGAGATGCTTGTATAGCTTAAATTTTCTACTGAGAAAGCAGCACATATCCCATTTTTAAATTCTGAGTCGAGCACTGGCCCCAAAGGTGTCCCCAGCTGCAGAACAAGTGGTGGTGTTAGCAAAGCTCCAGAGAGGAAGCAACGAAATCTCTGAACTCCCTGTGTGCACAGGCACGTTTGGCAAAGGGTATTTCGCATGTTGATTGTTAAAGCCCCTGGTAAGCTCTAGGTACGCTGCAGTTCTGATAACCACCAGCACTCTGAGACAATGAGCTAGAAGAAACAAACTGTGGATCTTTGTTACTGCTCTTCAAGCTTCTGCCCAGCTGCAAAGGGACAGCTGTGCTCCTTGTTGCCTCTGCTAACCGGGAACCAGAGGTACGAACAAGCCTAAGACAGCATCCAACAGCGGACACTCCGCCGCTCCTTCCAGTTCCACCCCTCTATCAGCTTTGCTTCAACTCTGCTTCGTCCTGAGACCAGACCATCTGGTTTGCATCACTACCCCTGTTTTGGCCAGACACTGGGACATCTGGAAGGCTGCACTGTCTACGCTGGCAGGAGCGGACACCGAGCTGGATACCATCAGCATGCCGATGGCATCGCACTGACAGTACACGCTCTTCCTCACTCGATGATTAAAATCATACCACTGCTCTCCACTCTGAGAGGGCAGAACAAAGTTTTAAATGAAATTTTCTCCCCAGCTGGCTGAAGCAGATAAACTAGCAGGTATGTCAGAAACAGCCCACATAGATGAGCCAGGTAATAAAGTTCCAAATAAACCGCGTAATTCTCCAATAACTTTTTACTGAAGAGGAGTAAATGCCTTCTAAAGAACCTTTTGGTTACTGAAAAACCCGTGTGGTTGGGGTGTTCTGTAAGCACTGCCTGTTCCTCTAGGCTGTTCCGTGTAACCCACCAGCCCCCTGCACTGGCAGGCTGGGGCTGCTCGTGCTTTCGGTTCGGCTGAGAGAAAAGGAGGAGGATTTTGGTTCTGGCATCGTGCTCACACAAGCACACTGCAGAGCCAGAGGGCTGGCTGCAAAGGGGAAAGGACCCAGGGCTATGGACAATACATGTGGGTGCTACACCTTCACTGGATATCACAGGATGAGGTTACTGCCCAAGTAACTAATCGGGCCTTGCAGCACGTTAGTTCCCGTGCTGTTAGCTCCTGCCTGCTATCCCATAGGTCACAGAGACTCGTTTGCTCTTAGCCAGCACTACGTCATCTTCTGGGTATGAAATAGAGGCACACATTTCTCCAGAAGATCTCGTTTCAGAACTATAAAACCATCTTGTACACAATCAGAGAGCGGTACCTGACAATTCTGCTTCTCAAGACAAGCTAAGGTTAATCATTGAAATCCACTGAACTCAAGTGGAATTTGCTGTTGACTCCACAGACTACAGAGGTCTCTGAAATATTGCAAGTTTCTCTCTTTTGGGTTTTAGCTCTTTAATGCGAGAGCTGTGAAACTCCTGTAGATCTTGAGACAAGTTGAACTTTGGAGTCCGCAGCAGCGGAACAGAACGTGAACCACATCCCCTGTGACTACTCTGCAGTGCCATCCTCTGTTGAGCATAAGATCTGTGGGGTAACCATTCCAAGCAATTCTGTTCATCGAGAGGGAGGCAAAGACCCTAGAATGGAAAGGCAGTTCCGTATCAGATAGCAAATGTTCCTCAAAGAGCTGTAAAAAACCCAAGGATGAAGGAAACACAAAACCTGAGGAAGCACCATCGTCATATGCTGGAGGGAGGCAGCAGAAAAGAGCACATCTTAGCACAGAAGATAAATGACTAATTCAGTGTATTTTCCTTCTCAAAAAGAACCATCTGTACTAAATTCCTGGAGTGCAGTGTGACTGATAGATGACCTAAGAATGAAATGAGGTCAGACTTGCAGTACAAACCATGTCAACAGGAGGAACGGAGAAAATTAAAAAAAAAAAAATGAAGGAGCCTAAACCAAAAGCACCTTCCACAGAGACAGGAGTGGAGATCTGTTTCAGGAAGGAAGGGAACAGGCAGCACTGCACTCAGAGGAGAGGGAGGTCAACACAAAGAGGCCAAGCGACTCATGGCAATCAGCAGAGCCCACAGGCCCTGCAAGGCTCTTAGCTGAGGTGGCGGATGAAGGAGGTCAAGCTCCAAGGTGCTAAGCAGCATCTTGTCACTACGGGTGCAGCTCTGTAAGCCAGGGGCTTGTTCCTCGTGACAGAGAAGGTCCCACTTGTTTCTGTGCTCTTGCCCCTTTCTACCATTCCCCAGGGATATCGGTGCTTGATTTTTATCTGACCCTGGCGTGAGCTCTTTCAGGAAAAATATTATGTTATTGCTGGAATCTTCTGCATCTGGCTTCACGAGCGGCTTAAAATCAACTCAAAGGGAAGGACAGGAGCAGACAGCGCTGCGTGAAGGCACGGAGGAGGAAGGAGAACCACCTTCTTTAATGAAAGAAATCCATCATACTCAAGCTCAGCCCAACTTCCCAGAGCTACACCCTGAGGGGCGAAAGCTTTATTTAAGCAACACTGACAATCCAGAATATGAACACAAATTTTACAGGACTAAAGTACCAGACAAGAATTAAAAAAAAAAAAAAAAATGTTTATCAATGTATCAGAAATACAAGTAAGCAAGACAACATTTTTTACATTGATGGAAGAATACGTCATCTGCAACTCACCACTGCTGCTTTGCAGGACCTTAAACCTCAGTGTCATTTTGCTTCTCTCAAGACACAAGAATCAAAGTTTTTCAACACTGGTATAATATCAGGGTATTCAAGTACGCATTCAGAAAAGCCTTCCTAATATATTATCAAAATATGATTCTTTAATAGTGTGTTAGCACATTAAAGGTATGATTTTGGATTTAAAAAAGAATAACTGTTACATTAGCCAAGTAATCAGTGCTTTCCTGTTGCTTTGTTATCTGAGTAATGTCAAGCTGATAGAATCTAATACGGCCGAATTTGTAAATAAGCTTGAACACGAGAAGCGGGTTAAGACCTCTGGCTATCAACACAATGTCCTACCTCCTCCTCACCTTTTCTTCGTCTCTTTCGGAACTCCTGAATGTACATGAATCCTGATATTATGATATGGTTATATACGGACTTTTTTAAGAGAATGCAGATTTAATGGATGTCTTGCTCATACCAACAGCTGAAAGAAGAAGTGAAGCTGCAGCTACTTTGAAAGTTATCACACATCAAAGAGGTCATCAATGTGCTCAGATAACATTTCAAAACTTAGTAATTATCAGTTTCATTATCATGAATACGAATATTATTCTGAAATTAACATACAGTTACCTTTGCTTAGCCATAAGATGATGTCCTATCAGTTCAGCTGCACTCCTCCAAATGCAACACCCCTTCACTTTCCCAAAACACAAGAGCACTTTGTAGTATCACAATGCTTCAGCAGAAGAAATACTTTTTTCAGCTCCCAAATGCAATTTTCAGTTACCTATGTACACTCAAAGGTCCCTTCCAGGTGAGCACCCCAAACCAGTTCTGAGCAAGCCGCTCTCCTGGCTGAGAAAATCTCCCAGCACTCCCTCAGCAGCCTCCTCTGCGGACCTTCTCATGATGCTTGCAATGAGCATCCCGAGGACATACCCGCAGTGGGCACTGTAACTTCCCCTCACGCCAGCGACAGCCTCCTGCCTGGTGAATGCTGTTTCAGGTGCCACCTACTAAAGAAACATTTATCTGTGTGCAGATTCAACACACCGTGAAACGCTGCCGAATTACTGCTCATCTGCACACGAGAAATGGTGTCCAGTAGAAACAAACCAAACATTCTCTAAAGGACAGGTTATCAGAAACACAATTCCCAAGGCCTCACTGGTATAATTACAATGTTAATAGAACTGGCAAGTTTTAATGGAAGAGTTCTGATTCCTTCAACAAGCGTTTTTGTCAGCGCTTTTGAACGTGCTCACAATCGATATTCAAAGATAAAAAATACCCACTGCTCAGCAGTTTGGCCTTAACAGTATGTGGTCTCTGGTAACCAGACATACACACAGAGCAAAGTTCACCAAACGAGTATTATTTTTATCAGATCATGATGTGGGTATTCCAAAAAAAAAAAACAACAAACCCACCAAAAAACCAAACCAAACGCAATGATAAATTCAGCCTGATTATTTGTGACTGACATAGCCCAGTTGCTATCCGTTTCCTGAAACACAGCAGGAAAAGGAGCTCCTCTCAGAAATACTCAGATATGTCAGATTTTTCTCTCCCTCTAAGGGCATCCAAGTAAGCATGACAAACACCTGATAAAATCCCCTGCAAAGATACATCTCCCGACAAGAGCCAAATGAAGAAGTAGGTCTGCAAACTCTTGTCAGACACCCTGCCAAGTCTCCTCCATCCCAAACGTTACTTAGGGTACTTCTGCGGTGAGGTGCCAGTGACTGAGTAATTAAACCTGTGACATTCCGAGGAGCTGTCTCTCCGCAGTCATCCATTCACATTTGCCTGTGGTCATACGCACGCTAACTGAGAGTCGGGGAGAGAACTTAACTGATGCACTAAGTTCCTTTGAATATGTAAAAAAATCACAACCACTCAGCTTCTGAGTGTCCTGAACAAAATCCTGAGTAATCCATGTATCAAGAAAAAGCATTGGGCTTCAATGTGCTGGAGTAACCTCTGCGAGCTGGGGCAGGTGAGCAGAGGAAAGGATTCCACGGGGAAGCCTGCGCCAGGAACGCTGTATTCTCCGTGGGTCGGAGAGCAGGGCAGGCTCTGGTCCCCGGGCCCGCGTTTGAAGGAGGAGATGCACGTTGAGTGGCAGGCAGGGGTTTAGACTGTAACAGGGAACTGCCCCCGTGAGTGGCAACTTCTCTGCGAGGCACACGCAGGACACGCGCCCGATTATTTATAATCGGCACGTGTAAAATTTCTATTATACAAATGTTACCTTTTCCAGCTTACTGGACAATGTTGCAGCTGAAATTTCACATCAGAAGAGACTCAGAGGAAGACTGAGGAAGGATTATACGTAACATTATTTTGGTACTTCCGTGTCAGCACTGGTAGTTTCAAAACCAGGAAAACGTAGAAGTCAGTAACATTGAAAAGTTCTGCAATAACATCGGAATGTTTTGGAGAAAAAAGAAAGTACATTCTTCACTTTTGCTGGAAAGGGCAAATACAGGACTATCTTTTTTTTTTTTTATTACAAACTATACCTTTAAAAGCAATTTTGCATTCTTATTGTTTCATTTACAACATCTTTCAAGATTTTATTCTCATCATATTGAAAAGAAAACAATCTCTTTATAACTTCTGGCTTTAATAAAGTAAGGGGAGAAACCTTTTTGAAGCCACAATTAGATTTGTCTCTCTTTGCATCTGGTTAAAAATCAAAACTGAACCCCCTATTATTTGCATATTTATTTATATTTAATTATTCCCAGGACTGTAAACTTTCTCTGAAGAGAATTAAAACCAATGGAATGACTATAATGCTCTTCATTTCTATTTTATTCCTTCATTATTGGATACTTCAAAGATACATCATTTCATTAGAGAGAAGAAACTTGGGCTACATCAACAGTACCCAAAAACCAGCAAGCCAATAAATGGAACCTTTTTGTGTTCAAAACTACCTCCTCCAGGCAAAGAGGCACATGGCAACCTCAGCTGTTCAGCCCAGGAACCTAGGAACTTGATGCATTTAACATCACATGCATACATACATCTCCGATTAAATTTTCATTTCATTTTCAGTTGCTCAATATCTCAATATTTTGCTAACCACTTCCATCCTCATTTTTATGTATTTTTCCAAAGGTGACTCACCATCTCTCCTCCTGTGCTCACACTCCCTCCCATGACTAATCTCCTACTCTGCTCCAGTGAAGTCCAGCTTTAACTCTTTGTAAGAGCCCTTCCCTGCAGCCGATTGTTCCGGGATAGTCTCATAACACAGATGCACGAGAGGTTCAAATGACCTGTGCAACAGAACTCTAAGCCTGGTAGTTCTGAATTCCTGATTACATGTCTTGCTGCTTTATTTATATATGTGCTCTGCTATTCTTTTGGGTCACGTTTGATAACCCACTTACTATTAGTAGGGCTGACCAAGTTATTGCTCCTTGAACTGCTCCTGCAGGTGTTGCCACAAATGAAATTCCCTATAAATGCACTTTACTTTTTGCCTGTTAAGCTATAATTATACCATTATTTTCTCTTCCATTCTTTCTGTGGTTATTCCAACTCATGTCAGCCAATATATGGCACACCCTGACAAAGTAACTCACAGCATTCTCCATTCTGCACTCCTCTCGCCAAGGAATTAGCTGAACTGTAGCAACTGACTCAGGTAAATAAACTTTGCTATAGAGAGTGATGCAAGCCAGCTACTGATGGTTTCAGTGGCATCTTCTGGGCAGGCCTGCACCTGCTCCCCAGGAACACCTTCGCTGAGAAGGGAAGATGGGCAATGCCTCTGCTCTAGGAACAGGTATTGTTTAAAAGCATCTCTTGAACCAAGTATTAGCTTGTTCTTTCCTCTAATATTCCAAGAGGAAGCGATGGCTCCCACAAAATAAATCTATCAGCAGCAGCTTTTACACTACTGACTGTCAAGCCCTTCATATCCATAGGTCAAAAGCGTTAATTAATATTTTGGAGAAAGATCCTTTTAAAAAACAGGTGATTCTATCTCAACGCTACATTTCCTTTTACAAAATAACCTGCAAAACAAACCAGTTTTTCCCCCTACAAAATAAAGCAAAGCATTAGATACCTTTTCATTTCACAAGTTCTCGAACACTGCCTTCTTTCAACAGCCTTAATGAACTCAGCCTACTATTTAAGGTTGGCTTTTGTATAAACAAATCAATCAAAAAAAATCCAGAAGCTAAAATAGCCACACCTTCAACAGCTCACCAGAAAAACAGTGGCAGGATTAGAGCCATCTGAAATTCAGTTTTTTCACATGATTCTAACAAAGGCCCAGGTGCGCTGCAAACTAAAAGCATGCAGTCTGCGAAGAGAAAGCGATACACAATGAGAAATGGGCTTTGCCAAAGAGATGGAAGCCCCTTAAACTGCTTCAACCCGTGTCCTGGAAGAAAACGAATTACACAACGGGTGCAGTAGCAGAGGGCTGACAGCAGCTGTGTCACTAACTTCATTTCACAGTGCTCAGCGTGCACTTGGTAACTTGACCGCAGAAGTTGCACGTACATCACTGCTTTTAATCGGCAATTAACCCCCCAAAACTCTGACTGCCCCAGAACGCCCATATGGCATGTCTCCTGAACACACCGGCAGCGTGCCTTGGGGGAGAGGATCAGACTGCTTACAGTTCTAAGCAGCTGAAGCTGGGGACACTGAACCAGTTCTTTAAAGGAAAATATAAACGTGTAAAAACTAACAGAGTTTATTTTCCTGATCTCTATGCAGAGACTATTTTTAAACCCTATTCCGTGATAAATGTTTTATACAAATAGTATCAATTTAATACCCAGGAAAAGAATCCCGTAATCACTGTAGATCAACAAGGATGAATTCAATAAATCTGAGGTAGAAGGATGAATCCAAGACAACCATTTTGATGACCACTCTGTGTCTTACACATACACCCAAACAGTTCATTTATTCTGACACAATTAACTGGTGTTTTGTGCTACATATCAATACATATGTATGTGTTGCATCACAGACTATTGCAGGATTTGGGTCTGTAAATGGTTTTCTGGCAGGATCTGGGTCTGTAAATGGTTTTCTGGCACTACCTAAACATCACAAGTGGCAAGTTGAGCACTAACTACACACTGAGTTAATTACAAACGCCATAAGATTAAATTTAAAGTTCAAATGCATCACAACAAGAAGAAAGTTTATTCTTGCAACTATTTGAACTCATCACCTGTAGCTGAGTATCAGCCCCTCTCTCCCTTATGCACTTATCCCCCCCCGTGCTCCAGTACCCGCTGTGTCGGTGGGTTTACAGAACTGGGGCTCGGTTCCGGATGGGAATGGGCCGCAGCCGTCCTCGTGAGCAACAACTGCTGAAGTGACTCTGCCGCGGTTTGACAAGGGCTGCTCTCCGAGTTCACTCCACTCCACATTAATCAAGATGACATAAGCCAGATAGTCACAATTTGTACGATTAGATGAGTCATGCGACAGGCTTACAGGATCCCTGACCTAGACTTGGAAACTTTGGCAAAGAGAAGCACTTTTTGTTAAGAAGGACAGACCTGGGCAGTTTTACAGACAGCCATTATAACGCAGGCTGCAGCAAAGGCCTGTAAGCCCTAATTTTTGATGCATTTCTTGATTATACAGAACAAGGTGTTTGCTTCCTCATATGAAAATGTTACTTTCGGGTGGGGAGACACTGGGACAGGCTGCCCAGAGAGGGGATGGGAGCCCCATCCTTGGCAGTGTTTAAGCCCAGGCTGGATGGGGCTGTGAGCACCCTGCTCTAGTGGGAGGGTCCCTGCCCATGGCAGGCGGGCTGGAGCTGGGTGAGCTTCCAGGTCCCTTCCAACCCTGACCATTGATTCTGTGATTCTAATCTCAAGGAGGAAAATAATAAATCTGCTCCTCATTTCTTCTGCACGTTTCTTTTAAATGCTGCGCGCTTGCCTACAATCACAGGTTTAAGATTCACATTCGTTGCAAAAAGCAGCACGAGAGGATTTGGTGAGAGCTACGGAACACGAGTCAGGAATCGCTGCGCGGCCCTCGCAGCCGCAGGCAGCCTGAGCTCGCTCGCACCTCCCACCAGAGCACAGCTCCGCTTCTGCCCCCAGAGCCTCTGAGAACAAAACCGCGGCGGGTTCAGCACCCGGCTCGGGGCTCCCCGGGCGCGGGCACAGCCGTGGCCTCTGCTCTGCGCCAGCCCCGCGCGAACCGCCAGCGCCCTCGGGCGGGCACGGCCCGGGCCCGCGCCCCGGCACAGCCGCCTCAGCGCCCCGGCACAGCCGCCTCAGCGCCCCGGCACAGCCGCCTCAGCGGAGCAGGCCCGGCCCTGCCAGACCGGGCCACTTCCTAGCCTCTCCTAGTCTGGGGAGGTACACCTGCAAGCCAGGGGAGCGCTCTCCTGCTTGCCCCGGACGTTCAGATTTGTGTCCGGTCTGACTGTCAAACCCACGAGGCGGGTCTATAAAGAGCGGCCGGCAGCTCTTTGTTTTAGCTGCCCGTTTTAAAAGGCAATCTCTTGGTAAATTAGTTCGATCTAGTAAATCACATGTATTACGCGGGCTCATTCCTGTTACTCCAAAACAAGCCGGAAACGGCTGTGAACGCCAAAGGAAAGGTGGAACACGAGAGTGACAGGCTGGAGCTGCCGGACCCAGCCATCCCGTGCACCCCAGCATTAACGCCCTAAGAAACTGCCTGCGGGTTTTGCAGGCTCAAAGCCTGTTTTCTCACAGGGCTACTCCCTGTAACGGGCTTTATCATCACAGATTCATGTAAAATTTAATGTTATTGGACATAAGTCTCACTCTGATACCACGGGAATCTCAGGGTGAGCAGCAGTCACAGCATCCCAATTACAAGGTCTCCAGAGTACTGCACATTTGGGGAAGAATAAACACATCGCCGCAGCACCAGCGAGCTGCGGAGCGAGCTGCAAATGCAGAGCGGCACCTGGAACCAGTATGCCAAGTGTAGTGCCCCCTAACCCAGAAACCAACCAGTCCACTCTGGAATTGATTTCCTCTCTGCACGCAGAAAGTGTCCGAGGTCCCATCCCAGGGCTCGCTGTGATGCAGAAGCCAAGTCACCCTACTTGTTATTGCCAATCTATTGCAGGAAACTCGTTTTTGGGACTAGAAGTAAACTCTCAAAGGGTGTCACAAGTGGCATATATGTAAGATAATATATCCCTATGTATCTTATAAGGAAGATATTTTTTACCCTGAGGGTGGTGAGAGGCTGTGTCAGGCTGCCCAGAGAGGTGGTGGCTGCCCCATCCCTGGCACCATTGCAGGGGAGGTTGGCCGGGTCTCTGAGCAACCTGCTCTAGGTGCAGATGGCCCTGCTCCCTGCAGGAGAACAGCAGAATTTGTTTTCCCAGAATCCAGACTTAGGAGCATGAGTTTTAAGAAAGGGCTGAATAAGCAACAACTACCAAGCTGTAAAGGAAACAAGTCAATGCCCTGCTACAATGCCCTGCAATCCAGTGATGGCAGAGAGCCACGATTTGAAATCAGCTACACCACGATTTGAAATCAGCTACACCACACAGAAGCAGTGTAAAAAGCATCGAAGCAGTTAATGGATCGATGCAGCACATAATAAAAGAAAAAATTTTAATCCCAGTATCATGCAGTTATTGATCTGAAAAATACCACAACAAAAACCACCTATGTTTGCTGCTGGTAACTTGGGTTCTTGATGCTACCTTTAAAAGAAAATAAACCACTTTTGCACATCCCAGTGTTCCAAGCAGCTCTGCAGGCTGTCCCCTAACAGCCCTACCACCCACCACACTGCCAGCAAATGGCAACGTGAGAACGACAACAAAAGCCAGTCCTTCAGAAGCACAGCACTTCCCACACCAAGGTGTCCATACTGGACTTTCTATCAGTGGCCGTTACTACAACACAGCAATGTTATAATCACTGTCACCACAGCTATTCAGCAAATACATCATGATTTTGCTTCAAAACCTCAGAATCACCTCACTTGAACCAGAGGTCCTGTTTGCGACCTCTCCCAGTTTTACACTGGCTTTGTAAAAACTGTCAGTTTCGATGAAATGCATGAAAGAACAACAGAAAAATGTTCCAGGTTTTGCACGACACAAAACCATGATGGATTCTTACAGTCAAGTCCTTCTTAAAAAGCCTAAACTTTTGATAGCACACAGACAATATTCTGCCCAAACATCGAAATACTAGAAAAGAACATTTCCTTTATACTGCCTTTCTGGTTCCAGATACCTTCAGGGATTCAAGTATCTGGAAGGAAAGATCTTCACATGTCCGGAATACCTCTTCTTCACTATCTCCACAGAAGTTAACAAAAGATTCCATTCCATATGTGACACATGAGGCCAATAGCATCCCACACATACACACATGTACCTACTATACTTTCCAGAAGCCACAGAATCCTAGAGGAGGCCTGAGGTTCATGCCAGCACAAGACACCCACTCGGTCTGCTTTTTGTGTCACATCAATAAAGCTGGAAAGCTCAGTAAAGTTCAGGAGGAAACAAGGTGATGATGCAGGTACAGACTAATCATGGCCTGCACTGGAACCCACGGCTTAGCTCTGGGAATACCAACTGATTGTTTTGAGCAAGGGGTTGGACCAGATACCTCCAACCTCAACCACCCTGTGATTCTACAAAGGCTGTAGTAAGGAAGTAACAGAAATGTAACAGAAATAGAGTAGAACACCATGGGCTTTTTCTGATTTTTAGATTAAGGTCCAACCTAAATCAGAGAATTTGTGATAGAATTAGTAAGTGTAAGAACTTTGAGCTACTCTGCAATTGGATACTTCCCATGCCTTGATCCCACATAAAGCAAAAACTGCAGGAAAAAAAAAAAATCCATGACTACCTGTTAAGCATTTTACACTGAAGCTTTAAAAAAGACAGAGAAGAGACTATTCATTAACTTTCTTGAACAATTTCCCTCCTTTCACAACGAGTAACTCTAGGAAAGGAAGGAAGCAATGATCATAGAGCCTTCCAGATTGCTATTTAACACACCACACAGTCTACTGCAGAATTACAATCAAATCCTCTGGAGAGGTTACAAATTCACATGGCGTAAGCTATTTGTAGCTAGTACGTCTTAAATAAAACCCACTGAGGTTAGAACTGTGATCAGCTAAGAAAACGAAGAACCAGAGGAAAGCCAGTGCAGCTGACGGCTCCTTGTACATAGATACATTCTCCAAGTATAACTTGCAAGTGATTTATGTAGGAAATCAAATTAATGACTAAGCACCTGAAGGTTTTGCTATTTCGCAGCAGCGGGTGGTTCATGCACACACGTACGCAGTCTTCATCACATTCACTCCTGGAAGTTGCAAGTTAAACCCTATGAAGCTTCACACAGCTGCTGGACACTGTATCTTCAAGCACAGGGAGTGGTTTCAAGCTCACGGGTGTTTGATGGGGTATTACACTTTCTAGGTTAATCTATAATAAACAAAGTATTGGAAAATACACATAATTTTTTGCAGTTACCCAGCAGTTCCATTGCATCGTCTTCATTGTCAATATCTTCCTCGGTTACAGATGGAGCTGTGCTTTGCGCGGAGTCAAAGGAGTCCTGAGAAAGCATGGCAGCCAGCAGTTTCTTATGTTGCTGCTGTTGTTGCTTTAGTCCTTTGGTCTTTGGTTCCATTTTTAAGCTGTGAGGGAGGAAAGCACAACTTTCTCTTACTGGTGCTCTCTACAAAATACGTCACACATTTGTCTAGTTACTGCAGCCCGTGATGTCCTGCAGATCTGCAGGTTGACACCATCAGATCACACACAAACTGGCTGCTTATCGGTCTTTCCCCGACTGCTGGCTGTTGCACATCTGTTCATGGCTTCAGTTCCTATCTAAAGTTTTGACTGAATAACAATTGGAATTTTCCCATGGACTTTATGGACATTAATCGAGTCTAAATGAGCTACGTATAGAGCAGGACATCAATGACTAATCAGTATTGCTAAGGCATTGTTCACACAGCAACAGAGCTGACCGCAAAGAACTGCTCCCTTGAGAGCTTACCACAACCCAAAAGGATTAAGGACTATACAGCTATCACAGTTCTCATGGTTTTCTGACTTGTGTCCCTAAGTAACAGCACACAGGATCTGCTCAGAAGTTAGCAGAAAAGTCTAAGGCAGGACTTGCTACAGTCAGCAATTTCTAATTCCTTATTAACATCAAGATAAAGACAATAGGTCAGAAGTTTGGTGCCCCGCGTGAGTGCATCAGCAACACCTCAGACTGTCTTACAGTCTGTTGCAGGAAGGCAGATCTGTTGCAAATGTATGAAATTTAATACAACCAGTGATGCTTCACTTCCCACTGCAAAGATAAACACTAATAAGACAAAGCGGACCTTGGAGATGAAGAACGGGCTTTGAGTTTAGGACATCAGGTTATGGATGGGGCCTCTGCAAGCTCTAGTTCATTTCAGGCTCTAAGAAACAAGAGCATCATATTAAAATAATCACTCAAACTGCTCCCTGCGTACATATAGTATCCCTTGAGGAAGTTTCCCAAGGGCCTTGCTGCTTCTCAGGCTTTCTCCAGGAAATTTTTCATAGAGGAAAGGCCTGACAGTGACTTGGGAAGGAGTTTAATCCTATTTTCACAGTGTTCAAATTTCTGAAAGATGAGCTTGGTACCAGCAAGACTGCCATCCGCGCTTTTATACGGTCCCTTATCACATATTAATACCTTGCCTTGCTCCCTTACAGCAGCGACAGCGAGCAGTACAAAACCAGGGACAATCATTCTTTCCTCTGTAGCAATCCCAGAATATTAAGGGTAAAAAGGTGATGCTTCATCAGCTTGAGATGACATCGCTAATACAGCTACCTCAGACTGGCTACACCATCTTTCCCAGTCAAAGCAGTAGTGAAACCTGGCCTTTCAGTTGCTCCCAGTTAATTCCCCTTCTTTTTTTTAAGTAACTGGGCCTGGCTTTCAGATATACAACATGTGCTTCCATTGGTCATCGTGGCAGGAACGTAGGCTTTTAGGAACGAAATTGGGGTTCTTTCCTGCTGGCCAAAACTGGAACAAAGAGTGGGTGCAAAGACAGAAAAAGCAGAAAACTCAGATTCCCAAACATCACATAGTGTATATCACCTCTAATATAAGCAGACTATATACCAATATCGTGCCTTGCCATCAAACAGAAGAAACCTTGTACACTGTGGGCTGTGAAAACATCACAGACAGAGGGAGTCGGATGCTGCTGATGGCAACTCCTCTACCAGTGACCTGTCAGTGCCTAATCCTCTGGATATTTAATGTAGTATTTCATTTCCCTAGCATCTCCTTGTCTTTAGTGAGAGGCAAAAGAAAACAGATTACCTGGAAATGGTGGGATAATTAGTTTTCAGTTTCCTGTTCCTATGCTGTAACTGAAGATAAGGATTAGTTTTGAAATTTTTCTGCCTTATCAGATAAATCCTGATCATTAGTGACCAATAAACTGTCACTTTTATAAAAAGTGTTGCTAAATCAAATTTAAGAAGGTATCATTGGAAACATTTAATGTGAATTTCAAATTGCTCCCTCTTCTTTCAGTTGGCAGGTAAAAATGTAACTGAATTATTTTAGGCTACATTAACTATGAAGCAAATGAATGAAATATCCAGGAGGTAGCCAAAAATTCTTTACAACCAGTAACAGCTTCACTCTTCTGAGAGTTCCACTTCATCAAATAAACCCCATATATTCCCACTGCTTTGGGATGTACCTGTTATATGCTACATTAAAACTAAATTATTACTACCTACATCACTTATACATTTAGTGTATAGTCAATTCCAATTTCTGCTAATAGCACTTTAATTCCAAGTAACATGGAATTGGACCTTGAAGAAAGTGCTTGATATTAATGAACTATTGTTAAACTTTCAGATTAACCTTGATCAATACAGGTCTTTTAAACTTCCATATGTAAGTGGCATCAATTTCAGTATCACCGCTGTCCTGAAGTTCTGCAATTCTATGACAGCATTGCAAGACTGCAAACATGCCTTTTACCAACGCCTTGCAAAAGCTCATGAAATGCTAATGGAGCAAAGAATTACCCCAGACACAAAATCAGTCATCCAGATGTAAATCCATATGCTGCATGTAATTTAGTGGTTATTAATTTCCCCTGAAAATCAGTGTCCCTGCTTAATGATACATATTTTCAACATGTCTTCAGCACTTACTGCACCTAAAACTAGAGATACGGCTGTCTCATGAGTCTTTCCTGGCATCAAGTATTCCATATTCTCCTTGTTTCATATGCCAGGCAATGTGATTTTGTCATGATACTCAAAAACACTTCTTCAATATCATTCTCAAAGACATTAATCACATTTTTTAATTATAGCATTAGACTGGTTTCTCACAGCTTGTACCATCCTCTACAAAGAGAAAAATAAGCTGCTTTGAATCATCTTTGTTACTCAGAACTAAATCTCTTTGCTCCCTTCTGGAGATTTGACAGAGATGCTTATTCCTGCTCCTTCCTATCGAGAGGAAGGACATGCCATCCTCAGTTTGCTCTGCAGCCTGGAACAGATCTCTATTCCGTATCTTTACTGGGCTGATGAATAAGCAGAAAAAGCCCACCCCAAGCCCAGGTCCTCACAGCCGAGCTGCAGTGCCAGCTGCTGACCCCACTCCTTTCCGAGGAACCACGCTGGAGAGATCCAGCGTCCGAGTTCTGCTGGTCCCAGTCCAACACCTGGCTGAGGGATCAGCACTACACGCTGCTGCTTGATAGCAGTACTTGCAGATTGCTCCCCAGTAAGGTAACCAAAAGAAGCACTCCCGGGTCACACGTTTCCAGCATGAGGGCAGCTAACGAGGGCAGTCTGGAGGAGTACAGCAAGAGACAGACCGGTTGCCTTGCGACAGGGAGGGGGATTCCAGTGTAGAAGGCATATGGAGGACACAGTGGAGGAAGGGGTATCGCTGCTTTTCAGAGGGAAAGCAGAGAGTTTCTGCCTTCTTAAAAGAGGAAGAAAAAGGTGTCTGCTGCAGTCAGAGAGCCAGTTAAATCCCAGGAGAAAGGCTCCAGGGCTGAGGGAGAACCACAGGCATTTAAGGCAATTAACAGAGGCAATGCACAAGCTCTACACTTTAGAACAGAAATTAAAAAATGTATGACTCCCTTCTAAAGAAAGGCTGGGAATACTTCGCTTTCTCTGGTAAACAGGTATCTTTAAGTGACAGAAAATGGACTCCTTGTAAAAATGATAATCTCTCTTCCATGTAGCTGAAGCACATTAGCAGGCTCGCCCACCCTCAGCCAAGTGCAATGAATCGTCAGAAGTTATTTACCACACAGAACACAATTTTCTCTGAGAAAGAATTGTGATTAACACCAAGATGCTAAGTGTAAGAACTGAAGATGAATTTGGAAAGTCCTGTTAAAAATAACACAGATACTGTTTTGCTTCTCTATCCTTCCTTTAAATGAGAAAATCAGACTTACCACTGAAGTGTCAAGAAAATGAACAAACAGCTACAACAACCCGCAGCAAGACAGAAGGGTCTGGAGTGCCTGAATGAAGCTACACATCACAAACCTGCTACACAAGGGACCCCAACCACATCAAAACACGCTTTGCTTTACACACAGGAATAGAACCATGGGATTGCAAATGAGCATAAAGTTAATTGTACACAAAGGCATGACAAGGAACCAGGCACACGTTAATGCCTCCCATTTACCCTGCCGCACCATGGTGCGGGAGCTGAGAAGCCCTGCACTCTGCTCTCAGAAACAGGGTGTGACAAAGACAGCTCTGCTTCACAAATTAGAAACGCTCTGGGCTGAAGCCAAACCCCACCTTCCTCCAGGGCTGCTGCTGTCCTCGCTGTCCCACTGCTCGTTCTTATTTCTCGGTACCGGTGGCTGCAGCATCTCCGCAGCCAGCGGGTCTGCATCGTTCTCTTCACGGCCAATCCACTCCCCAATCACCCGGGGTCTGAGAAGGGGGGTGTTAAAACCTGCTGTGTCCTGAAGAGAAACAAAACAACAAAAAGAACAAACACACACTGCACTGCTTGTTCTCAACCACACACTAAAGAGGAAAAGAAAAGCTGAAAATTAAACTATTCATCAAAACAGTACAAAACCAGTACAGCACAGCATCATTTCAGAGGGCTACAAAACACCCAGAAACAACCATGAACTAAGGAAATGCTTCCCAAACAAAATTCCAAGAGAGGTTTGCACACCCCAATACCTCAACTCTCTCCTATTTCTTACTTTTCAACAGCAACCATAGAAACCTGTGGTAGCGACTTGAAAAATTCTTAATTTTTCTTTTGTTTTTCTCTGTTATAAAGACACAACTCTTAAAACTCTGCTAGGCAACAGATGGGGTCACCTGTGTAATGAACAGCCAAACCAAAAGACTGCTGCAGATTAATAGCCTCATTCTTATTTGCAGTATGAATTAATGCAAAACTAATAAATACATCTGCTTTTGGCACTTCAAAAATAACCCTCCTGGGATTTACATAATATATCTTTCAGTTTGGAAAATGGCATTAACATTTTAATAGCGTGCATTTCCAAAACTAGTACTCAGGCTTTTAACCACTGACTGAGAGAAGATAGCTGGGGAGGATTACAAGGAGCAAGCAAAACACAACTGGAATATTCCAAGCAGTAGCGATTATTTGCATCATTATGCTAGGAATTTAGGTTAAGGAAATAAATTGTCCCTAAAAATTGTATGAAAAAGCTGTTTTGAAGCGGTGAGTATCTGTGCTCCCAACGTAACTGGAACGGTTGTGGATGAAGGGTCATGTACAACAGCAGAGTCAAACTAAACAACACATGTAGGCAACAAAAAAAAAAGAAATTTAGCTATGGGATGGGAATATTTATTTTGCTTTAATTAGAACCCTTTTCTAGTCCAGCAAAGACAAACATAGTGTTCCTAATTAGGAGAGATATATTCTGTTTCTATCCCTTAATGACAGAAAATGTTAGGGAAACAGATCCTTGGCCGTTACCGAGCTCAGGGTCTCAATAAATGTTCCTGCCGTAAGACAATGCTTTCCAAACAAAGAGCATCTGGAAAAAGTACAGCACAGTGATTACTCAGCCTAGCAACCGCATTTTCTCATCTTCTGAAACCCAGGCCGTTTTTCAAGTCTCTTCCCAATTGACACAGATATGGCAAAGGCACCGTTAGAAGTGGAGGCCACTCCTGAACCGAAACGAACAAAAAAAGGCTGCCCACTGCTTTCCTGGGAACGTCTGTACCCAGCTCTGGCTAACGCTGGAATTACAGCTTCTGTTTTGACAGAGCCAAACCTGACCCCAGCCCTGGATTAGGTTTATTCCCCCTGGTTCTCTTGTCCTGCTTTTCACAGCTTCAGAACACGGCTGAAATGGGTACGACCGTATCAACCCATTTCCAACTTATTTCTGCGACAAAGCATCCTGGCTCCGTCCTGCCTCAGCACACCTGGCAGTGCAGATGCTCTACGCTGCAGCCTGCATCTCCGGCTCTTCTGTGACCTTGCCTGTGCCCAGCTGTGTCTGCCAGCAGCTGGCAGTTCTGGAGGAGGCTCCTCGGCAGCGTTCCCCAGGACACCTCCGTACTATGGCTGTGCTGTGGGTATTTGAACTTCCACTTCCCAGGAAAGCGGCCAAACAGACTTAGGGAAAAAAAACCCACAACTTGAAATTCACAATGAACTCGGTGGTTTTTCTCTAGGATTTTCTCATCAGCCCAGAATTCCCGGGGTTTCGCAGGAAGGCTGAGGACCCAGCGCAACTCCTTCGATTACGTGAAAATCTTCACGTTATTGAGGAGCTTTAGGAAACTACACCCTTTGGTGCCCAGCTTCTGCTCAGCGGGTGAGTCAATTCAGGAACGTGTATCGTGTTCACCCTGCGCTTCGGCCGCACAGTCTGAGTCACAAGGTGTCCCTTCTCACCTCCCCTCCCTACGCACCGTCCTCGCAGTGCCAGCTGCTGGGCTTACTCGGCTCCCGTGCCCGGGGGACGCCGGCTGAATCACCAAGGGAGGCAGAACACCCAGCGCTGCAAGCCTGATGTAAATGAGATGAGAAAGGAGGGGAATCTACACAATAAATCTGCTTTAATTGCAACGTTACGAGCGAACTCAGAAATTTTATTAGGCTGTGGCAAACTGAAAGCTTCCATTTTGACTGGAGGACTGACCTTGTCCGCCCGTATTTTCTCTACCCCTGTCTTGGACCGAAGCCCTTAGTGCTGGCACAAAGCTAATAATAGCAGACACTTGACAAGAATCCGGGTAAATGAACCACCCTTCCTCAAAAGTGATTGTAATTCAGAGCAAACTGGTTTTCCAAATCCAAATGCCTGAGTAACTAAGCAACTAACTAATTAACTGGATTACTTGGAGGAGGAGTTCCATCAGCCAACAACACTGATCGAGTACTCCCTGCCAAAGACAGCTACAAATTCACTGCAGCCAGAAAGAAATATTTTTTTTCCAATACTTATATAAATAAGAAACAAAAATAAAGAAACATAGGCGTGCATTCTCTGTTTGCTCTGTGTTCTGCCTCTGAGCACACTCAAGGGAGACTTGGATACTGTTATAACACAAACTGTGAGAGAAAGCACGGCCGAGGGCAAAAAGCAACGGGAAGGCCACGCTCTTGGAACGGCCGCCCCGTGTGCCCGTGACCCCGTGGTAACAGACACCAATCTTCTCCAAGTGGCCTTTCCTGGAGAACCCACTGGGACTATTTTATAGGCACTGGTGCCGGCAAGGTTCCTGCCCTCATTTGGTCAGGAGAAAGAAAAGTTATTTTAAAATCTGTCATCCTGTGCCTTGTATACCCTTAGATCTCACTGCCCTGCGAGCAGTGGCTCCTGACACAAACACAACCCAAGACTGCTGCTCACTGCTGAGAACAGGGGAGAGAAACACGCTCTGTTTCCACTGGAGCTTTGAAAATAAGCTTGATTATTCTTTCAGCATAAAGTTCATTGCAGCTAAAGCTAAAATCCCTGTTAATGGCGTAAGGTATCAAAAGGGCCAAAACAGAAGAGACCATCACTTGTCGCATTCAGCAAGGAAGTAAAGACTGATCTTTATCCCTGTGCATTCCTGATCAGATCCGGGGAGCAAAAACTATTCCTAAATATTCTCACAAATCATATCTGAGAGTGCAGAATACATGACTCCATGAAGAAAAGGTATTTAAAGCCAAATGTTTCCAAAAGAACCCAACGGACTATACTAAGCAAAGATGGTATCAAGATCAAAAGCATTTCCATGGCCTCGCTGCGAGTCTCAACCTCAGTGACACTTCTTCTTCATAGCTGACAGCCCATCCCGGATCAAGCTCTGAACACATCAGCACACCCTGCACTTACCTTACCCACACAGCCTTCCCACTCCGACCCCACAGAGCTGACGCGTGTGCCAGGGCAGGCAGGGGCAGCTCTCACTGCCTGAAGTGACCACAGCCACCCGGCTTGCTGTAGAGCTCACCAGCCACACGGGAAATCTTACCTTATCCAGCTCATCAGAGATTGCGATGCCTGAAAACAAAACAGAATAAAAAAAAAATATTAAGAAAATGTAGAAACAATATTTCTATAAATGTCTTTTACTACAGTGAGTAAAGTCAGGTTTAATCTGCAAAGTTTACGCTCTGCTGCTCCATACCACCTATCATACTTTGTGCCATCAGTGAGATTGCCTGGCAACAACACACCCTGAACTTTCCTCAGCTGCAGTACGATCAAAGCCAGTTTTCAAATGCAAACAGCAGCTGTGCCAGTGAAGTGGCAATGAGCTTAAGCATACTTATACCTGCTTGCTAAAATTAAACCCACAACATAATATTTACATATGGGCACATTAGCATGCAAGTCTCACCCTGACTGGCATGGCTAACATCATGCTGCAATCAGGAGGCAACATGGGCATGACTTTTATACGCTGAACTATGGAGAGAGGGAGAAACTATGCTATGGAAACAGATGGAATTCAAAGAGAGGAAAATCTCAAAGTAAAATTGCACAATAGAATGGAAAACAGTTTCTCCAAATCCTCCAAATACACGTTTATTTGCTCTTTTCCTGTCTGCTGCTCCCTGCCTGAGGTTTCCCTATGCTTGCTTCCATCAAGTACTCAACTCTTTGAGCTGCAACTTTCCCGGGGCACATTAAGCATGCACAGCTGCTCTCAGAACTTCTCACTCATCTACACACCTGTCATATTGCCTGGTGAGGTCAAGTAATCGCACATTTCACGTTATCACATGCAAAATGCTGATATATTGAAAGCAAAGCATTTCCCAGGTTCCTACGAGGTTCGATAAGAAACATCTCCAGGTTAGAACTTCAATGCAACAAACCAAAGACAAGCATCTCCTAGGGGTGAAACTAAAGGAGAAGGACCTGTGCTTAGGATGAGCACACAGCTGAAAGCTGTTTTCTAGTTCCTATCATGTTCTCAAGACAACTTTCTTTTGCAAGAAATGATGCTGCAAAACACATAGTGTCAGCTGAGCAGAGAGTCGCTCTCTCTGAAGCCACACTAAAGACCACCACCATCCGATAAGCTCAGGGACAGGGTTTGTGGGGGAATCAGTAACAACTGCCAATTCTATACCTTCAGAAATCCACCCCTTTACAAGTAACTAAGGGTGCTGAATATTGAAATAAGGGTGCTCCACTGTCTGGTGTCCCTGGGGTTATGAAACACACCTAGCAGACAGCACAGTAACAACGCAGTTTAGTAAGATTTACTAGACCGTAATTACTATTATCATGCCTACGGTAAGCAGATTGCCCCAAAGCAAATCTCACTGAATTAGCCGTGTACCTTGCAGCTTTTTTATACCCAAAATATGAAGCCAGCTGTTTGTCAGGCCTTTTTCAGAATTAGCAGGGATTATTATGCCCATTCTTTCCAGGGTTATCTCAGATTGCCGTTCCCAACCTCCCAGCCCTAGAGCAATCTGCAGCAGCACAATGGCAAGAACGGAGAAATAAATATGCTATCGCTACAGCATTATAGCATCTTCTCTGATGAAAAAGCCACCTCCCAAAATGTATCTGCACCATTTCTAGCCTACCAGGAAATGAACTTTCTTCCAAAAGAAAAGTGAGCATCATTAATAACAATGCCATGAGCCTTAAAAACGCCCAGCTCCTTCAGACACAGTTTCTAGCAGCAGAGTTTTGCTTGTTGCTGCTCCCCTGCAACAAACACAATTAATGCAGCACCTAATGCCTCCCCACTCAGCCCTGTTATTCCTCTGTGAAGAGGAACTCTTAGACTTTGATGCTCTCAAATCAACAGCATAAAATTAATTTTCAGAACAGTTTTCAATCACATGAATGCGGGCCTTTCTGAAATCCCTGCCTGCTGCGTTAGTCCTGCTCATCTTCACGGCAGCTCACACGCTCGCAGTATCTCCATGTGCTGTACACTCCTGAAATCATACAGCAGGCATCCCGACAGGAAGGGAAGGTGGGAAACTTCAGAAACACCTGCCATTTCTGTGCTTTTTTTGTGGTCCGTAAGTAATTAGAGGAAGAGATAACAGACAAATTTGCTGAGGTATTTTAAGACTTGTATTTTTCTAAATGAAAAAAGTATATCTGAGAGGTCTGCTGTGTCCCCAGTCCGAAGAAACACTACTCCTTTAATCTACACCAGACTACAATCCTCCCGCTCAGAGGGAGCTAACAGTTTATGCGCTTTCTTAAACGCCCAGAAGATGTCCCCAAAGCTCCCGAGAGCCACTTTTCCTCCTTCCCAAATCAACACACAGGTTTGGATATACTGAGTTTAGACAATCTAAGACAACCCCAACACAACTCTAGCTTGACAAAATTCATCCTCAGGATCAGTGTAGGACAGGGAACTTGTGGAGGGCTGGCTGGCCAACCCCACAGCCTCCCCCTACCCATCACAAACCTGGGACATCCTGCGCTCCGTCACTGGTGGGACGGGCAGTCATCTCGGGTGGCCTTGCACTGCCCACGGCGAGCCCTCCTGCCACACTGCAGCTGGCAGCAGGGCAACCTCCAGCCCCTGTGCCTGTATCCACCGTGTATTAAACACGAGGTAAATGGAAATTGTGTATTTCACACCATCCTTGGGTTATAAAGGACAGAAACCTCTGGTTGCACCAAAGTATTGCCCCCAGAAAGCACAGAGCCGAGAACCAAACGGCCTCAGTCATTTCTGTACAGGATCTGTCACTGGCATAGCAGGCATCCTCGTAGCATTCCCTTTACTTACATTGAGTCATTTTACAGCTCTCAAAATCAGACATACTTCCTCCAGCAGTAACTCTGAGGTTTTTCTCTGAAGGCATACTGGATTGACACTCCAGAGTTCCTGCCAATGTGGGGCCTCATGTCCCTAAGTTTTTAAACAACGACCTATTGGTTTCTGTAGTGGCATCCATCCTGAACCCGCCCAGCATCTGGGCATGTGAGAACCAAGGAAACAGTGGCACCTACAAGGCTCCACACATGAACACATCAGCCCACTGTACATCAGTGCAGACACTACCCAGGAAACACGGATTAAACCTGTCCTCCCCAGGGCGAGGGGCTCCAAGGAGAATACAGCTTCCAGGGTTAGCTTTGGTGAGCAATGAATCAGGCAAGCAGAGAGAAATAAAATCCAAAGGACCCACCAAATATTACATCCCAGAAACTCTCCTAAGCCAAGGTCATCTCAGAAAAGAATAAGCAGCACTGCAGGATCTTTCAGAACTCTGGATGTTAGGGAAAGGTGCACACTGCAGGAGGCTGGGTGAGGTGGGTGGCACCACACAACAGCCAGCCACCGAGGACAGTCATCGCCCACCCTGCTACTGCCCCCGAGCCCCAGCCCCCTGCTTCGGAGAACTGGAAAACACCATCTCCCAGATGGCAGCCACAGAAACCCTGGTCCTGCAGCATCATCAGGGAAACCTCGAGCAAGCCAAATACTGTTCCAGAAAAGGACATTCTAACTCAAAGAGACTCTAGCCCTGAAACTCAGAGCAGGTTAGATCAGAATGTCAAATACCTGCACAGAGCTAATTAAAAATTTAACACCCGTAGGAAAAAGATACTTATAACTGAAGTAACAGTGATCTCCCAGACATTTAAGACCCACTTTGTAACTGACTTGGAATAACTATGCTCACATTCTTCCTGTTTCAATCTCAGAAAGTATCATTATTTTGTATTATTACTCATACATCACACTACAAGCGAATGGATTTTATAAGCAAAGGCAGTATCGGATAACAGCTGCAGTGCTGAGATAAAATTATCTTCCTTAAAGGTTTGATTGAGCTTATCTAAAAATGTCAATCTCAAAATAAATCACAAACATTGATCTCACAGAAGAGTAACGCGATTTTAAAGTTCAGCCTGAACAGAAGAAAGGAAAGATCCTCTAGAGAATACTGATGACCGGTTTTGTGGTTCAATTAGCAGAAGACGTTTCAGGCTGGATACAAAACTGATCATGGATAGGTCAATTTTATAGACCAAAGTCTACCCCAGATCAACAACTGTCTATTACTGAAAAAAAATAAAAAATAAAAAAATGCTGAAGTATTAGGTGTTCAAACATGCTGTCACCACTGCCAGAGATGCCTGGTCTCGATGGGAAAACTCAGGGGTCTCAGAGAAATGTCCAGGGCATTCCAGTGCATCTCCCACAGCCGCAGTGTAAAGCAGAAATCGCTTCCTATAGTACAGAAGCTTCTGAGCGAAACCCCAGCCTAATGTATTTCAGAGAGTGCTAAAAGTAGTTCATGATGTATATATTAAACTTCTCACATCCCACATACTCACAGGTTCATCCACAAAACTGAGGACACGATTTTAGTGGTTTGTTAACATATTCTGATCTTTTTTTGAACCAGTTCTACCCTTATTGTTATGAGACTTTTACTCTTGTTGCTTATCCTCTTCCCTGCAGAAGATAAACAGAACACAGGCTTTTACATTTCAATATTTTATCTTTTTCTAAAAGGGGTAAGATCATGCTTGTTTTTCTTAAGCTATGCATAAATAATATCACCCAATTCTAACGCTGTTAGAAGTAACTGTTGGAGATACTCTAGAGGGGCTCTAAGATCTTCCACTTTTTTGGAGATATTCAAGAGCCATGGACATGGTCCTGGACAGCTGGCTCTGGGTGTCCCTGCTTCAGCAGGGGAATTGCACCAGATGACCTCCAGAGGTCCCTTCCACACTCAAATGTTCTGTGATCCTGTGGTTCTTTACTGGTCCCAGCAATATTTCCTACTAGACTGCAGCTGGCTTTCTCATTTACTGATTACTCCCCTTCCAAACGGAGAAACAAGAGAGTACTTTTTCCTGTTGGTTATCGCTAGAAACCATTATTCCGGGATTCCCTCCAACTAACTGACTTGGATTGGTTCTCTAAGTTCTAGACATGTTTATTCATTGAAACCCCCCAAGAGATTTTCGAAGTGCCATGGGTATTCTACCTGAGGGAGAACAATAAAATCACCTTTATGTACAAAATTATACCTTTTAGTTTTTCCCCACACTTCTCCCATTTTTCATTTTGCATCTTTGTATCATCATAGCACACAAGAAATCACAGCACAAAAGATTTATTTCCTGAAATGATCTGAAAATAATAGCTCAGAATTAATCCAATGCAAGTGTTTAAATGACATAACACAAAAGGCTAAAGTGAGTAAGAACTATCAAAGAACAAACAAAGCCACAAGAAAATATACTAGGAAAGAAGGACAAAGTAAATTACAGAACTATTAACATGAAGAGAAGGAAAGCAAATAACAGATGAAGAAAAGAAATCCCAGTGTTCAATATTTTCACTGCTTCAGTCTTTACAAAACAATTACTTGTGGCCAGATGCTTAACGCGAGTGCTTTTAAGAAGAAAAACTGGAAGCCAGATGACAGAAAGCTGAAAGATACTCTGATGACTTCGATACACTCAAGTTGGCAGAATCCTGTGAAATTCACTCGAGAGCTCTTAACTACCTAGCTGAAGAAATCTCTAATCCATTTGCAACTGTTTTTTAGGAATAAGGACATCGGAAAAGAGCAAACACTGAATCTTTCTTTGGAAAAGAAAAGGGGAAGATGTGGGGAACTACTAACCAGCAAGCCTAAAATCTGACAGCAGCAAGAGTATTTGATAAAATTGTTAAATAAACAACTGATCAATACCTAATGGATAGGAAAGGAGATAAGAAGCAGCTGACACGAATTTATCAAGAATGAATTGCGTCAAATCAGCCCGATTTCTCAACTGGGGAACTTGCCTAGTGGATAAGAGGAGGAATTAGATGCAAAATACTGTATCCATAACAAGACTGTTTATTGTCCTGGATGATACTTCAGTAAACAAATTAGAGAATTACATTCTAGGTGAAATCACTGCAAGGCAGATAAAGATCTGGTGGGAAAAAACAAACTTACTGAGGAGCTTTCAAGGGCTGGTTGTCAGATCTGAAATGGAATCATGAAGAGGTCTGACAATATTTCCGTTAGTGATCTGGGTGAAGAAATAGAGAGCACATTCAGGAAAGTGAACTTAGCATCAGGCTGCAGGTGATTTAAAGCACTCTGGGAGATAGGATTGATATTACCTTGATAAATTATTAGAAAACATCAAGTACTAGCAAGAAATAGTAAAGAATGTTTCATTGGGGAAATAACTACAAAAGCCTGACTCCAGCAACTGTCCAGGTACATCCAACTCCAGCCCAAGCGCAGGACCCAAGAGAGCTGCAGTGTTTTGCACTCCAGCTAGAAAACTCTGTAGCAGAGAGGGACAGAGTGCTGCAAACGGTATTTTAGGTATAAGGAAGCCAGAGCTCAGTGGAACCTACGCAAGATCTACAAGGAAATAGGTACACGAGGTCCTGCACAAGATCTAACAAAAGATGTAGGATTGAAGAGTGGATTTAGTCCTTTATCACTGAACTCTCATATCTGATTGGTTTCTATCTCTAGACAGTGAATAAAAAACCTTTCCTGAAACATACACAAATAAATAAATAATTATTGTTTCTGTCTCAAGCTTGGCTACAAGTCTCCAAGGACAAAGGCTCAAAAATGACACCCAGAGCCACCACAGTAACATGGTCAGACAACAGCAGGGCTGCAGACCAGAGACCCGGGCTGGAGGCTGCTCAGCTCCTTACAGGCAGAGAGGCCAACTTGCTAGAAATACGTTTGCAAAGAGCCCTGCAACTGTTCTACTAAAATTAATGTAAGCATGAAAATCGCTCAGAATATAACTGTTGTGAGCAATCTGAGACATCTGGGAGAGAAAGAAAACGTTTGGGCAAACTAGGCCTGGGCATTGGACACAGTTTGAAAAAAGCTGAATCTCGACATTCTCCACAAAACAGATCTTCCAGCCCTTGGCCAGCTCTGCTTCTCACCTCACCTCACCATCTGCAATTCCTCCAGTGAATCAAGAAGTGCCCGGGATTAAATTTAATGACAAGAGAAAGAAAATACTTCTCATTCAGATATCTCCCGGACCACACCACAGTTTGTTTTGCTGTACCAGGCAGAGAGGACTTTTCCTAAGTTGATAATTGTTTGCTCCCACCAGTGTACTTCAGAATTCTCTTCTACAGGAAGAAAAAAAAAAAAGCTATTCCTCATCATATGCAGTAATTCTCAGAGCTACTCCTTACATGCACAAGCACACTAACTGTGAACACAGCTTCTGTTTGACTGTGCCTTTTAAGGGACAGTACTTGAGGTTCGTTATGAAATTACTGGCTACCATGTTTTTTGAGTATTTGGAGATGCTTTAAAATACCTCTTTGAATTGCTTTTGAAAACTGGAAGGAATTAACTGGGGTGAAGGATACAAAATACCTAATAGTTTTTCAGTGAGAGGCCTCATCCCATAAATGAGGTGAAGGTTTCACAAAGATTACTCAAACGTAACTGCTGCCACCCAAAGGAGCTGTCTCACCGCTGCGCGTTCCCACCAGCCCCTCGTGTTGATCTCTCCTTGAGCTAACTCAGCTCGCTAGACTGGAGGAAAGCTAACGTAACAAAAAGGGACATGCAGGGCAAATAGTTTCAGCCAGCAGGAGAGCTGATAACTTCTCTCAGATATTCTGTAAACCTCATCAACAGGAAAGCCACTGCTGATGTCAATGAACTTGGCCTTCATTGAACAGAAGACCACCTTCTTGATATACACTTCCAAATTACAATTCAGGCTGCATGGTTACATTAAGAAACTAAAATCAATCAACTTACTGCGAGACAGATTCTCAAGGGCTTTTCCAAGTTTTTTGCTCTCCTGAAGAATATGATTTAGTTCATCAAAATCATGGTTCTCCGGTTTTGTCCTCCAATCCCATTTAGGATGCTCTATTGACCTTGGCACTAAATATACACAGATATATAGATGAAGTTTAGATTTGGTAATTCAGACTCCTACATTAGAAAAAAAGCTGCACAATGACTTTACAAGCTCAAGTACCTTGAGAGGAAATTACTTAACTATCCTCTGATTTTAACAGCTGGAAACATTTTCTTTGGTCAATGTGAAGTAAAAATGAAAACATCTTTGAACAAATCCATGCTTGGGATGATTCTTGTGACTGAATTAATTGGTAGACAGGAATAATTAATATTAGCACTTAGAAATAATAAAAATAATGGAATAATGAAAAAATTGTGAGAAAAAGATTGCATATGAAGGTACTTAATTTACATAAAAATAGAATTGTGTGTCCTAGGGGCTAACAAGTAAAAATGTCAAAATGGAAATCAGTAACTGCAACTTTTGGCTTTTCTGGTCATTTTATTAAAAAAAAAATTATATAAAGCTTTTAAAACAACATGTATATACAATTTTTTAAAATAAAAATCATAACACAGCTCATAAAAAAAAAGAAACAAAATATGTCCTTATTGTTCATGCTGTACAGCCAATAATCTTTATTCCAATACTTGAACTCAATCTTTGGGAAGCACATTCCTGACCTTACAGTCTCCTACTCATTATCTACCAAAACCTCTGAGCTCACTTCAAAATACCAGTTTCTCAACTGACGAGCTAACTATACCTAGACTGGGAGGGAAGAAAAGGAGTTTCTGAGCTAGGCAGGAACACAACATTAGGGCACAGCATTACCATGCTGAGAACTACACTTGCTGGCTTTGATGATGCCTGGTCCACGCTCCCAACAGAAAGGACCAGACTCCTTTGACATTTTTATTTACTATTCTGACAGCTGTCAACTAATCTATACTTACAAATTTCATTTTCATTACATGCTAGGAAGGAAACTTGCAGACTCCTACAGATCATGTGAAAAAAAAAAAAAAGAAAAAAAGTGTCATCTTATCATCCTTTGGACCTTGGAATGCTGTTGTGAGGGAATGGGGAAATTATGCTCAGACTTCGAGTTCTGAGCTACTACAAAATACATTAAATAACTGTTGCTGCTGAAATTTGCTGTACTGCTGACTGCCCTGAATGCGAATAGAGAACCTGCTGCACTTCAAGGGAAAGCTGAAGTTAAGTCAATCACCACCTTTTCCAGGTAAAGGGATGGGACGAGGGGATGTTCAAGTCCTTCTGTCACAGAGAAGGTGATTCCATCTCCCACAGACATAAACCACGTGCACACTGGACATCTCTACGGAGAGAGACGTCTACTCTACCGACAACGCAGAGAACAACATGATCTGTACCACCCACTCAGGAAGCATTGAGCTGCAATTACAGACATTCTCAAAGGAAGAAGGCAAAGGAGACACCTCACACAGATTAGAGAAGGAAGAGACACAGGAAGGCTCAGTAAGAAGAAGGGAAGAATGGGACAAGCTGAAGCGTCAGAGTCCAGCTCTGCTTTCTGTTCAAAAAGGACAAGTCATGTGTTTCTTTGAGGATGACAGGAATCACGAGCTCTGGTGGTTCCTAGGGAACAGACACAGGCCCTAAGCTACTAGGGCACAACCAACCCCTACTCAGATGGACAGCTTATCATTTTTATTGGTACTTTTAAATGCCAACCATTTAACTTATAATGCCCTGGTTTAGGAACCACAATGTTACCTGAATTTTTGTGTGACCAAAATCTGCCTCCATTTGTAGATCCCAGCATAATCAAACAGCACAACTTCAGTATTTCTCATCCTCTTTCTTATGTACAGAAAACAGAATTTTCAATCTGGTATCTTTTCTAAACTTTTACGAATGATAAGTATATAATTTCATAAACTAGAAAAGAAATTCTATAATGAGGTCTCTATTTGTGTTCCCCTTTGTGTCATGCTGAGATCACATGCTCCTTTACTGTGCCTGCTTCTTCAGCCATCTCATCTTCTCCCTTCAGTGTGCCAACACGACGCTCTACAGCATCGCTCCTCACTCTAGCCCACTACCAGTCTGACTGACTCCTCTTTCCATGCCTATACTGAACTCACACCACAGAAATCTCACAGTACCACCAACACAGACAGGCAATAGTGTGGTAGAACCATGTACAAAGACATCAGCTTCCAGGTTGCAGAAAATCTCAACAAAGATGGAATTTGGTATCATGTCAATCTGAAACAAGCTGCATTTTTCAACATGACAAAGAGTTTCTAAGAAACCATATGATTTTGAAAAAAAATCTGTCATGGGACAGAAGCTGAATGGAACAAACATAAGCTCTACTCAACAGCTGTGGAGCTGTTGAAAACTGAGAGGGAAGTCAAGCAGAATTAGAACTGACTGAAACGTTTATTACTTCTAGAGAAGACACAGTTGTTCTTTCTTACCTACTCTTCCAAATAATGAATGGATACTAAAACTAAAATCTTATTCATGACACCACGTGGCATGTGTCTGTCCTTTCAAAGCTCATTTTCTGCTTATTCACAAATGTTTTAGAAGTATAAACTTCTGCCTTCCCAGTGATAGACTCCCCAAGCACTGGTCACTGTCAGACAGATGGCTTTGTGTGAATGAAGCATGCAGAACTGTAGAAAGACCACATGACCCTTCCTGGACAGCTCTGGAATTACACGATCATCTTCTGTATGCATGAAGTCCACCATATATCATTTCCATATGTATATCAATGCAGACTTAAAATCCTTCCATAATACTCTGACCTCCCTCCCTCTTTATCCTCACTCATTCCTCAAAAGCAGCACAGCAGTAATTCCAAATCCCTCATCACACTACCTGCCCCAACCTCATCTCTGTTATTTGAGAGACTTCCATAACCCTGTCTCTTGAAATTATCTGCCTACAATTCAGAAGTTTTATTACATCTACATCACAGAATTTGTATAAAAACATGTATGGGGAGCTGAGATTTATCTGAGATTTATCCTATCTTACGAGGCTTGAGAGAAACCCTTTCCAGTATGTCTGCTTTTCTGCTGGCACCCTCCCGCCCCCAGCCAAACGCACACCAGATTCATTCCCACACGTCTTATCAATTCTGTCACAAATCAGCAGCACTGCATTCTCTATTGGACAATGGCACAAGATCAATACATTGTTTTTATCTTTTCAAGACATGCTTTGCAGACAGAATCCGATCAGTTGCTCATTAAATCCAACAGTTCATTAGTACATTGTGTGGCTATCTTACATGTTAAAACCCAGAAGCAGGTGTGCTATTATCGAGCATAAAATTACTCCTGTATTTAAATCTCACAACAGCAACCAGATTAGAGCTCTTTGATAACACAGCATAACAACAGGCAGGAGGAGGGACTGGAGGAGTCCCACGACAAGCCGTGCCACAGGACACAGCTATCTGTACAGCTGCTTTTCACTTGTTACACTTAGTTATTCTCAATCAAAAAGGTTTCATATGCATAAAAGACTGTTAGTTACCCAAAAGCACAGAGTCTCTATTGCACAAATCTATCACAATTTCATTTACCCATTGCTGTGCTGTATTTTGACCTACTGAGGGCACTGGGAGATGTGTCTCTGACTCCTCTGAAGTCTAGACCACCCCATCTGGCTTTCAGAGTGAGAGCAAGCCTTCTAGGGCAGCTTACTGTGGACCTCTGTTCTCCTCTGGTCCACCTAATCATGCAACAAATCAGTAAAAAGATTAGTCTGTTATAAAAATTCCAAAAAGCTACAATAGTTGCCAGAAGAAAATAAGATTTTGCAATTTATTTTGGAGAATGCATGTATAGACACTTGTGTGTGTGCCTACACAGATATGTATGAATGCTGTAGATACAGTTATTTCTGTAAAAAATCCGCTAAAAATCAAGCTTAAAAATTCATTTTCTTCAATAGCCAATACATGTGAAGCACTGTACTTCTTTCATTAAGGCTTGCTGCCCCTGTTTTTACTACTTTTATTTTACAGGTCATTGACAATATTCTCTTCAGTCACTCTATTTCCATTCTGCCTTTTCTTCCACGTGACATTTAGATTCCTTCCACACGTCTTCTGCTGACTCTGCCCGTGTAGCTCAACAGTAGCTGTTCATAATTCACAGTCTTGCATTGCCTGACCCACTGAAAAAAGTCTGTTATTAGGATCAGTATCAACAGAACAGACTTTATATGTGCAAAATCACAATGGGAACTAAAACATCCAGATCACAGTCGGTATCTGAACACAAAATTGTCCACGACACCCAGATATTTTTCTGGTTTTTTCCTATCTCTCTAGAATTCTCTTCTATCTATAGTTGACAGCAGAGAGCATTATTAAAGATTCATAATTCCAGTAAAAGTAAAGCAAGAATCAAACTCTTCTAACACATCTCTCCAGCAGGTTCAATTGCTCCTAGCTCGCTTTCCATTTCAATCTGAGTTCCACAGAAAAACATGCTATGGGTTTGGCAGAGTGCACAGATTAATGATGCAGTGGAGCTTTCTTACATGACTTGGACTCCGGTGACGGTGGAGAAATGTTGGACACAGCAAGGTCGCTCTTTGACTTTTTAGGCTTTTTTGCGTTTACCTGCCAAGGTTTATCGTAACTTCTAAAATCTCGCCTCGTTCCTTTATTTTCTGTTAAAAGAATCGAATCAGGCAATTACCACATTTGCAGGATCATTTTTCAAAGAATTAGCAAACAATCCAGAAAAAACCCAAGACCTATCAGTCCAAACCAAAGCCAGCTCATTTTGTTTTCCTGTTTCTGAGTTATGCTAAATTTATTACATTTCTTCCATTCCCTAAATACCATAATTTAGAAATTAATTACTATGTTTTTAATTAAAAAGCTAACGTCCTATTTTTCATTATTACTAAGTCTTTAAAGTCCCATTTATTTTCTTACACTTTTGACTGCCTATGCTTAAAACTTTACATTTGACATAAATAAAAGGTTGCTTTCTCCGGCAACTAACATTTTGACTCTCAGCAACTATTTGAGAACTGTTATAGCCTGGAACAGACCACCAGTCAATTTTTAAATACAGAACCACCATTCTGATAGCAGCTTGTAGCAGATAACCAAAGCTAAGGTTTCTACTTTAGAATCAGAGCAGATACCATTTCAAGATTATTTTTTTTTAGGCTTCTGAAGATCTACAATCATAAATTATTCACGCTGGAGTTCATAAAGTAGTAACAGCATCTTCTCGTTAAGTGTTGGAATGATGGGTCGTTAAAAATGTGTATTATTACAGAAAATACCTCAATAGAGGCTAATTTCAGCACAAACGCACCGCGGGAGGGGAAAGGATAGCAAAGCAAAGAGAAAGGGACAGCAAAGAGGGCAGCGCAGGAATCAAAGGACCTTCACCTGCACCTTTCTCACGGAGGCTGGGATTGTTTCCACCCTGTAACTCTGAGCCGTGCCCAGACAGGCTGAGCTGGCAGCCGACAATAGACACTGAGTTCAGCATCTGCCCGTGCAGCAGGTACACGGGCACCCAGGAGACGACGGCCGAGACTGGGGGACTGCCCTGGAGACCAGCCCTTCCCAGCACGTGGCACATACCTGGTGTTTCACTCTCCGCCCAAAGGGCAGCGGAGCCAGACAAGGTTCTCTGGAGCTGACTGCGGTTCCCCTGTTTGGACTGAAGATGATCAATTAGAAATGGGATTGGCTGGTCGGGGGTCTCTGTTATCAGCTTGGTCATCAGCTCCTTTAGGAAAATTAAAACAAAACAAAATATTAGTGGGATATTGCACCTAAGCTAATGCTGTATTTACCAAACGTAAAGGAGCACTGTAATGGAAAAGGCTGTTTTCAGCTTTGATGTAAACAGCTGGAAACACTCATTTCCTCCAACAGCTGCTGGCTGTGCCCTAGGAGACAGTCAGCTCTGAAGAGCTCGTAGCCTTCACACTCACCTACCCCCTGGAATTTACATTAAACAACCCAACTCCTGCTGCCTGCTCCAATCTACCAAACCAATCCGAACGCTGCTCATCTAGCCATTCCCAACAAGCACCTTTTCAGAGCCGCGAGCAGCATCCTCTGACCCATACATCCAAGCTTCTTCTCATCAGGAACTGCTCTATCAGGAAGGCTGGTGTGTTTCTGATGTCACCCAGACACGGAACAACGATCTGGTTAGAGCATCTGGGAACTCCAAGGTGTGACTGAACAGGCAGGCATTTTTTAAAGCAAGACCCTCAAAATATTATTGCACAGACACAAGTATGGTATTACGCTGTTGCAGACACCGATAGGAACCCACCAGCAGCAGGAAACCATCTCCTACTGACAGATTTAACTGTGATGCTACACCCTGGCCTTGCAGGGCTGCAGGACGAGAATCGCTCTCCACATTGCTGCTGAGGTTCCTCCTGGCTCCCAACACACAAAACAGAGATTAGGAATCCAGAAGGAAGCTGAGGCTCTGTGCTGGGCATGTGACCTGAGGGGAGATCAATGACTAGTGTGGGAGAGGACCCTGAAACCCACCTAGTTCCACTGGAAATCTGTGGCTGCCACTGCTGAATGAAAAAGCTCCAGAGAAGTAAAAATTATAGGAATTTACAACAAAATCAGGACAAAAAATTGGCTAAGTTGTTAAGAGCATTTACTCTCTCTTCTTCTATCCCCAAGCATGAATGTTACCATCACTGCCACACACTTCTGTCTATCTCCACTTCCTCTTTTTCACACTCCTCTATTTCATATTTTTCCAAATACCTGTAGTTACTTGGAATTACCATCAGGTACTTGTGTCAGAAGAAGAATCTTATAAGTGAGTACACCAAATTCCAGCAAGCACGAGAAACAGCACAGCAAGGTATCTTTGTCCACTCCAAGACTTCCCATTTTTTTATCCAAGTGCTGGTAGGAACCGCCAGGTATCAATGAAAATGAGACAGAAACAAGCCTTCCATTTCAGAAAGAGAAATATAACTTCAGAAAACAAAAAGGAGAGGATAGGCCCAAAGTCACATCTTGTGAAGACATGAGCATCTGTGACATGATTTTTGCTATCTACAGGAAACTCAAAAACCCAAAACCAAACAAAAAAACCCTGTCTCTGGTTTTGATATGAAACTCCACATTGAGAAATTATCTACTTACTAATCTTAGAAATGGTGAAGCTATGGAGTGTAACTTCATCTAGACTGTCTCTCACCAAGGTAGGAGAAACCCTCTGATCTACATCATACAAGAAAAGTCCAGAAAATGGAGCAATTCATATTTTGGTTGCTTGGCAACACTCTAAGAGCAAACCTTTCTTTTTTTCCCTGCCAAATCGCAGAGTTGGTGACAAGTGGCAAGATGTAATCGTGTGCATGTAACGGGCCACAGGAGCTGTAGGAATTCCACTGCAGAGGGGTCTGTACCACAGGAGAGGTGTCAATCTGTAATAGCTGACTGGGAATTTAAATCATTTCTCTGAATTGTGGGTTGTAAAATGATTTTTCTGTCACAGATTAATAAAAACAAGGCGATGAGAGCCACGACACATGCATTGATACTATTAATCTTTAAAGACATGCATGGGTGACAATCTATTAATAATACATCACAAAAAATTAATGTAGCATTGAAAAAGATAATACGGAGATGAAAAATTTCAGAACACCTAATATGTCAGTGTAAAACAAACGCTACTTGATTGTTGCCATCACTGCCTTGCTTGTCACTGGAAGAAATGGCATTTCATTAATCTAATGAACCTGATTACAGGATTCTTTACCTTATTCTGAGACACAGTAATAAAACTAAAGAACATAACTGCCCAAAGCACAAAGGAAAAAAAACCTCAGTGCTACTCTGAGGTGAAGTGAAATTCGCTCCTACTCAAACAGACACTGTTTTATCCTCTGCTAACACACCGGTAGCAAGGGCAGGAGTGACACAGAGACCTGCGCTGTCCCACGGCGTCATCAACTCTGTTCTGCGACAACAACTAGAAAAGGTAAAAGAACTACAGATGCAGGACACTTATCTATCTGATAAAAAATTCTATCTATCTGAACACCTAGAGCAAAAAAGGAATTGACACTGCCGGGCTGCTCATAAACTGAAACCAGTATGCAGTCTGGAAAAACCCTGCCTCAAACTGGTTTGCCTCAAGCGCTGTTGGAGCTGTCACCAGAAGCAAATCCAAGTTCAAGTCAACAGACAGGCGACTCAGATGATGACAAAAGGGGAGTGAAGAAGCTCTTAGGGATTTGCTTCTCAAGCTGCTCCAAGCCAGGTGGGCAAGTGATGTCCAGCTCATCTCAGCCGGGTTCCTGAGCTGTGCGGGATGCAGGGAACAGCCCTGCCTCACCAGCAGGAGCAAGAGCAGCGGTGACAGCTCCGGGCACACGCTCTGCGTAAACCCACGTTCGCACACGGGAGCTGGCAGCTCCTGCCCTATCCTCCTGTCGCACGGCCTGTCAGAGATCCCAGAACCAGGACCACAGCTCCGCGAGCCTCACTGCCCCTCTACCGAATCCTGCCACCCAGTCCAGCAAGGGAGCCAACTCCGGCCTCCTCCAAGGCCCTTGGCATTGCCAGCAAACAGGCAGCTGCTTGGCTGTGCCAGAGGGTCAAGGGGTGAGAGCAGAAACAAAAACGAAACAAACAAAAGCAAACCAACCAACCAAAACACAAACCAAACAAAACAGCAATAAACCACCAGCAAAAAATAAAAAGCTTCACACAGGATAACTGAGTGAGCACTTGGCTCCTTTTTAAAGTAAAACATGTACTTCACTGAAGGTGAAAAGGCATTGCAGCTTCGGAATCTCACAGGAGCACGCTCTTCCTAGCACCATTCCCTCGTAGAACTATCTTAAACGCCCAGTGGAACGCTCCCAAGTTTATCTGATGCTTTCATCTGTTGCTCAGACGACACCTTCACAGACAGCAGGAAGAAGATACTACATGGTCCCCTAAATATACTCTTACAAGTTTGACACGTTCCAAAAAAAGATGACAGAAGTGAAGATATTAAGCGAGAACAACCGAAGCGCACAAGCTACAGAAATAAGATTCCTTTTCGGTTAGCAGCAGCCTGATCTGAGTCACCACGTGCTCAGCAGGCAAGGCTGCACAAGGGAAAGAGGAGGAAAGACAACCAAATCTCAATGAAGCTGCCTCTGCATTAACAGTGGAATAAGACCGGCACAGGATCATTGAAACAGATTAATTTCTTGATGAAAAATTCAACAGGCAAGCTTCAACTATGCATGAAAACAGAAATGTAACACTCTTATAAGCCTCTTAAAATTATTAAGCATGCTTTTTGCCATTCGAGCTCAGATTTCTACATTTTCTACTTATTCTCAATTTCACCTAATGCAAACAGGAATGTTTTGTCAACCTTTACAACAAGCTCCTCCGTGCACAGCACGCCTCACGCCCACAGATGGAAAGCCACAGCAGGCTGGGTGTCCGTGCTGCTCTGTACCCATAACCTCTCCCCATCCTCTCTCCACGGCCACATCTCCCTCTCACTCCACGTCCCTCTGTCCTTCCCATCGGTGGGACTCCCCTCCAAGGGACGAAGCCCGGCAGAAGTCAGTAGCTGTCAGCCCCCTGCACACCCAAGGCAGGCTGTTTGAAAAGAACCTTGAAAGAGCTGAGCCGTGGATGTTTCCAAGGGAGAGATTCACGCACGTGTTGGTAAGGCTGCAAAAGATCTTGAGAAAAGCAGGTCTAAAGTAGCAACCTAATACATTAATTCTTTATACAGAGAATGACCTTTCCCTGTTGTGCTGTCCTGAGGTCCTCTTATTAGTTATTCAATGCAGGCTCAAATTTTCATTTCCCTGTGACTGTCCATGCATTTAATACAAATGAAAAAGCCTTTACAGTCTATTAATCATAGGACCAATTACAAGAAAGCCCTAATTAGCTATGTCTAAACATACCTCTCAGGTTATTAAGTTAATTAAGAGACATTCTATCTTGCCCTGCAATTGATAACAGTAACTACACTACAACCACAGGTTCTGTCTTTAACTGTCCATCTCCACCGTGCACATCATAACGCGCAGCATCCACCTGAGCCTCTCGCCGTGGTTTTCCACTGTTTCCTTCGAGGCTTTTCCCCCCCTCTTATCTTATTCTTGATATTTCTAATATCACTGTCTCCAATGTATTATACCACTTCTGAGTTCACAGAATAGCTTCAAACACCTTTTGTTCTCTGGTTCTATTATGGAAAGATTTCCTTTCTCCCATTCAATCACTTCAGAGAAGAACGCTGTCAAAAGGGAGGTCACTGGTACTGGGTTCCTCTAAAACATTAACTGCATCTCAGGGAAAAGAACAAAAGGTTAAAGACACGCTCTCGGATACGCCAAGGGTGTCAACAGCTGCCAGACGTTCTTGCACGGCGCTCAAATCACAACGGTTCTCTCCGATAGCTCACACTTCTCCCAGCAGCCCTGCATCCCCGCTGCACTCTCCCGACGTGTGGGATCGACCCTGCCACGCCATCCTCTGCCCGCATCCATCGGCCGCGGGCGGCTCCGGCTCCAGCAGCAAGGCTGGAAGGGTTCCGTTCAGAACTCTCCCCCAGATCCCACCCACTCTATCAAGCAGTGCAGTCCCACCCTGCAGGCAAGGAACCTCACAGCCCAAGAGAAAACGGAAACTGCTGGTTTCCTGAAAGGTCTGCGGGACTGACATCGTTAGGAATACGCTAAGGGAAGACTGCTACAGCCTGGACTGATTCCTTAAACTAAAGGAATAAAACATCGCTGACTGCACATCACTGCCAACCCAACAGGCTGGAGCTGAGCTTGCTCTCATCGCCTGACGCAATCTTATTCCAGCTCCAAGGCCTAAGGTGAAGCCACTTGCTCCTCTGTGTTCGATGATTTACTACTGCAACTGTAAAAAAAAAATAATTGCCTCGTATTTCCCCTTTAAACTTGGCTGACCTAGCCCTACCTGACTGGCACTGCTTTTGAGGGAGGGTGATATGAGGAACTAAAGCTGTGGGTATTTTTGTGGCCACCTCTGGCCCCAGCCAGCAGCCGAGCGCTCACCAGCTGCTCAGTCCCTCCCACCCACAGAGGGAATGGGGAGAGAACGGGAAGAGCAAAACCAAGAAAAACTCATGGGTCAAGATAAAAACAGCGTAATAACCAAAGGGAACATAAAAAAAAAAAACCAACAAAAAACCAAACCAAAACAAGCCAGGGATACCAAGGCAACCACTCACCACCTCCCACTGCACAGCCAGTCCCCAGGCAACAGCTACTTCAGAAAATTCACCCCCAGCTTTAACTGCTGAGCACGACATTAGCTGGTCTGGAAGATCAACTTGGCCAGTCGGGGTCAGCTGTGCCAGCTGTGCCCCCTCCCAGCCTGCTTGCTGGTGGGCAGAGCAAGGAACAGGGAAGGCCCTGACCCGGTGCAAGCACTGCTCAGCACCAGCTGAAAGACTGCTGTGGTACCAACGCTGCTTTAGTCACAAAGCTGGAGCACAGTGCCATACGAGCTGCTATGGAGACAATCAACCCCATCCCAGTCAGACCCAGTACAGTACCACTCCAGTGGAAACCGCTGCCCAGATGCCCTCCATGGGTTCCACCAGCACACGCAGCTAGCAGGTAGCATACAAGCCACGGGACAGCAGACACGATGAAGCTGCTGAAGTCAAGCCCACGCTGGCAGAAAACTGAAAGCTCCGAGCTTTGAGGTGCCCAGGGGCTGACTCCCAGCTCTGACAGCACCCGAACGAGGCCCCGTGGGTCATGCATTACCTAGAAAAGGCAAACCAGTACTACTTCTCAGTTACCAAAGTCCTGGGGAGGGAAGTTCCATCACAGATTTAGTTATCGTGACTTCAGGTACCTACATAACTTAACCCTAAATTTGCCCAAGTAATGATCACCAATCAAACCCCAATGAAGTTAACAGAATTAATGTAAATCATGTCATTTGGAGACGTTCCTTCAGCCCAGCAGCTGAACAACGGTAGGTAACGCTCAGTCTAATTAAAAGTTTTATTCAAACACTTTGAATAGATGAATATCTGTCCAGATATGCATCTTCATTTCCTATTATTTACCTGGGAGATACTGAATTAGTCTCGTGAGACTTCATACCAATGTTGTAATCAGCTTTTTAAACAGAACTCAATGTTTAATATGCACCAATACAACAGAGATTTCTGAACTGGAAAGGTCAGACTTTGTTGCTGTAGAAAAGTCTGGAAATTCATTTTCTCTACAGCAAAATAAGAAGGGTTCTTTTATATCTGCACAGAATTTATATATTGCAAATGTGGCTGGAGCTCCTTAAATAAGACTAAGGAGTAGGTTTTATATAGTGTTTTAAGAAGAGAAAATGTTATTTAACATATAAGCAGTTGCCCGACTGATTTAGCCTCCATCTAAAAGTGGATTTATCATTTTTTTCTCAGCATAGCCAAGCCATGGACAGAGCTTGTAGGAGTTTAAGAGCCATCCAAATGAGAACTTCCATCATGCAGTTCAGCCAGATGAGGAAGTTCAGCTGCAAGGCAACTCATCACTAGTCAACAAAAGTCAACAAAAACACTCCAGGTTGCTGTAAGAAAACATTCCAATGTATCACGCTTTAAGGTCTAAGGGAGCTGTGTTTTTCAACAGGGTTAAAAAAAGAAAACAAAGAATAAATATTTCTACCCAGCACTAAGTTGTACACTGCTGTCAGTCCTTGTCTCCCAACAATGATGGCTGCACTTTTACACTCTCAGACCTCAGCTGCTCGTTAACGAGTCATTAGGAGGGAATTTCAGGCAGCATTTCTTGCATCCTGAGGACAAACACATAGGAAGACTTCAGCTAAAGTGACCCAACTAATCGTAGTTTTGGATCTCTTTCTGTCATACCCCCCAGTGTAATACCAGCGCTTACGGCTGGAAATGAGATTTATTCAAATGAAGATTCCTACGTAAAGCTACCGGCAAAAGCTGAGGCGTGCACAGAGTTTACCTTCACGATCTGTCGCACGGATTACTCATTATTTGTTCCATCAAGAAGTTACTCACGTATCCAAGTCCTTCCAGAATTCTCATCTAGCAAGTAATGTGAAAAAAACCTTCCTCACACTAAAGGGCAGTTGAAAACTGAGAACCGTGTCAATACTGAGCTGAAAAAAAAGCCTCTGAAATGAGAGGCTGTTGGACCCTTCTGTTTGGCCTCTGGGAGCACGAGTGCAGTGGTTGCACAGGCTGACACTTAGCATATCATGCCCACAAATAAAGTAGGTCTGAGATAATGGGGACAGCTAAATAAATATCAGCTTACATAAGCAGGATACACTCTCCACTCCGTCAGCTACACATTAGCTAAGGTCCACGTAGGACTGCAATATTAAAGCCTTTTTTTACATTATACAAAGCCTAAGTATGAAATAAGAAAACATATTAATGTCGGTCTCTGTGCCACAACAATATAAGCGAAAGAATAAATACTTTTCCAAGAAAAAAAAAATAATAGCAGGAAAAATGGCTTTGAAAGCAGTCATCAAGAGACTGATGAATTCTAATGATTACATCATACGGATCAACTATTAAAACCACTTTCTATCCCAGAGAAGGGAACTTCAACACAGAAAACCAGGGTGTATTTCTAAAGCCATCTGCCCCCCTCCACACGACCCGTCCGGGTGGAACCCCGCTACAGCCTCCGCGGGACCTGCCCCGGCCCCGGCAGCCAACCAACCCAGGGTATTTCACAAGGAAGCTACGGCCTGACAGGGATGCTTAAAGAAGTGCCACTGTACTAACGGCCGAAAGCTTTACACGGGCAGCAGTGGTCATGCTTCAGGACAGATAACCGAGTTGTACCCGGAACTGCAGTTAGGTCCCTCATCTCTCATCCCGACTGCAACGGCTCGGGCAACCCAGAGCCCCGGAGCTGGAGAGGACGGGGTGGGTCGCGGGGCTGTACGGCTGGTTTTAAGAACAGCCACAGCGTTATTCATATTTTCCAACGCTCTTTTGTTTAGAAAAGAATGCCCGCCAAGGGCTGGCGTAGGCCGGGGTTTGCTTGCAACCCAGCGGAGCATCGGGGCAGGAAACCCAGCGCTGCGGCCGCTGCACAACTGCCGCTGCCCGCCCCTCGACCCAGCGAAGACCTTCCTGGGGAGAGCCCTGGCAGGGGCAGCTCCTGGGCCCGCACAGCAGCCTCCCCGCACCCCGCGGCAGCAGAAACCCATCTCTTCCATCGCGGGGCACCAGTTAAAGGATTAATGGCACTGGCGGGCACTGGACAGCACACAGAAAGGAGCAGCAGCTGAAGGGGCTGCAATGGGCTCAGGGCCTTGCTGTGCAACCTCGAAAGCGTGCGAAGGCTGCGAGAGCCAGGGGGGTTTGCAGCCTCTGTGGACAAAGCAGGCAGCCAACGGCGGGGACCCGCTGCTCGGGACAAGGGGAGACGCCGCAGCGGGAGGGACAGCAGCCGGACCACCAGCTATGCTGCACTACCCTGACTGCTGTGTATTTTGTTTCCTGACTTCTTAACTTGTTTTTCAGTGCTTAAGTACATGTTAAGGGGGTCTTCTTTCTGGTCAGCTTCATTCTTCTAGTCTGTTCTTCTATTATCAGCGTGAGGCACAGAATAAAATTAATTCTCTTGAATTTCTCATTTACCTTTGTTCCTTTTTCTTCCCTATCTTTTTTTTTCTGGTATCCCTCCTCCACAGGATAAGAAACCAAGATTAAGTCTGTTACTCTAGGAATTTAGTCTTCTCCGTATAGCCCTTCTTTGCTCCGTATCAGTGCATCTTCATTCAGTCTTTATCTCCAAATAACTTCACTATCTTACACTGTGTATTAGATCACAAGCATTATCCTCTACTGCCTTAATTCCAAACCAGGGCACACCCAGGAGAGGCTCTGAAACACCTTTTCTGGGGTTTGGGGGGGGGGGGTCCTCCCACTTTAGGCTCTACATCATGCAAAAGGTGTGTCTAAAAATAAAAATAAATAACAAAAAAAGAGTACTGTGTCTAGCTCAGGAGTGCTCAGCACAGCTTCTCTTTCATGTGCCCAAACTGGGTAGCTGCTGTACGAGACAGCCACCCGTCCTGGGACAGGGACAGCAATGAAGATAACCAGGACCTGCAGCTGCTGGCTGTCAGATCAGCCTCACAACCTGTAGCCTGAGCACTAAACCACCAAGTGTCTGGAGTAAAACAGGCTAGGAGAGGAGGAATGAGTCCTTAAAAAGGCTCCAGCACAGCTGAAAGACCCCAACTCTCCTGATTCCTGGCCCAGAAAATAACTCCTCCAGAAGCCAACAAGAGAGCCTGATAAGCATATTGTTCCAGCCACTACAGAGAAGGCTGGTGCATGAATAAGAGTGATTTTACTCACTGAATATTGCAGGGAGCTGGCAAAATCAGGAGCCGGAAAGAATGCTTCGTGTAAACACAAGAAGGTAACAATTTCCACCGTCTGTACGGACAGAAATTTTCTAAGAGGTGGCTAAAGTAAAACACCCCCTGTTTAGCAGTGGGGAGCGAGCTCACCCGTGCCCTGCGTGTGCCGTGGGCATTGCCCACAGCCGGAACACAGCGCTGCGTAAAGCTGTGCCCAAACCCGAGGGGTTTCCCTGGAAACTCCACCTTCAATGCAAAGATAATACTTGAGTTTTCTGTGAATAGGGAAAGAAATCAGCTCAAACCAACGGCCAAGCAAACCAGCACGGTGTCACCAGCCCAAGGACTCAGCCTGCGCCCCTGATGGGACCGCAAATAGGTACTTGGTGACAGGAGTACCCGAGGAGAAATGGCCTGCTGCAGGGAGGCACACCGTACCTGACTTGAAGGTGAGGCCATCGAAAACGTGCGTGTCACCAGGTTTGAAAGCACGTTACCCTCTAGACCGAGGGCAGCTTTGGCTGCTGGGCTGCCTCGGCAAAGGCCTGGCTGTGCGTTCTAAGAGCTCACGCGCTTCTCCCACATCCAAGAACCAACCTCGCCAAGCCTCGTTCCTCCCGTCGGGTCAGCGGCTTCTCCTCGCCTCCAGTCTCCTCAGAAACAGCAAACAGCCTCACTCAGGAGGTCTCAACAGTTCTATTGGACAAGGATTTTGCTTTCAGCTGGTTTTTATCTGTTTCTCACGGTTTCAGATAGAGGAGCACCTTCTCTTGCCAGAAGACAGGTCCATCCCTCACCTTGCAGCTGGCAGAGGAAGGCAGCGCACATGGGAGTGAGGTGGAGAGCACAGAATACAGGCAATGACACCTCGGTTTTCTCTGGCTATTCCAGACATGAAAGCACTTGGCTGATCTTTGCTCCCAAAGCTGATCAGTATAAAGGTGCCTGGAGATGCCTCTGGCATGCAGAGGTAACGAAGCGTGCCCATTGCCCCTCACTCACACAAAGGCACGTACACTTCCCCCAAAACACATCACGACACACACAAAAAAATAAATTAAAAAAATCACTATACAAAAAGCCCCACGATGATCACTAGACAAATGAGAAACTGTTATGTAAACCAGACAGAAAATGGAAGTACCAAGCGGGAAGCAAAGCCACTGAAAAAAAAGGAAAGAAGGGAAAGAGCATTGCTTAGACCTTCAAAATAAGAGGCAAGCCGTAACAGAGCAGGATGTTAAAACAACCTTAAATATTATATTTCTAACTAATTTTTTTATTAAACACTTCCATTTACAAATTAACACTTTGAAAAGAAGCAAGCGGCACTAAGAGGCGTATCCTTCTAGTCAGCACCAGGATACAGAGGCTGCCCAGGAAGCCTGCTTGCTCCAGAAGCGGCACGAGCGCTGCTGCTCTCAGCACCGCTGCCGCCGTCGCTCTGAAGCTCCAAAAGGGGCAGGAGGCTGAGGCCGTGCTGGCTCTGGCTATGGACAGCATCTGGCTGCCTTGGAAAAGCAGGAATCAGGAACAGTGAAGAACGTACTAGGAAAAATTAAAGACTGAGTTAAAGCCATTAGAGGCTGGGTTTTTTTAATATCTGACATTTACATTTGTCCTTTGTACCACAAGGCCGGATTAATCAAAAGAGGAAAAATGAGTGAAGAGCTGAAGAGCTTTCTTCAGGCTTAATTAACACCATGCAATAAATATCATTCAAAACTTGGAAGAGGCTTCATGATGTGATAAAACGCAAAGAAAAAAGAGCAGTGGTAATGGGCTTATTTTGATCCAGGCTGATTCATTACTTACTACAGGAGCTGCCAGACAAAATCCAAAATCATCGCTGTCCCAGCGCATGTCCTAGAGCAAAGGCATCCGGCTGATGGCATTCCATCTTACTGCATTTTAAACTGGAACATCTGCTAGCTCTAGAGCTTAGCAGTGAGCAGGCAGGCTCTGCAGGTACACCACGGTGTAGAGTT
>JANVCC010000261.1:12679153-12714569 GCA_025345505.1 Todiramphus chloris collaris | reverse complement strand
TGTAGAGTTAGCAGTGAGCAGGCAGGCTCTGCGGGTACACCACGGTGCCAGCGACTCGACCAGGAACCACCCCTCATTCTCCCAGCTGTTTCCTATGCCAAGCTAGTTGTGCCTTCTGCTCAGGAAACAAAGTTGTTGCCATATTGAGAGTTTGTAAACATTTTAAGTCAGTGTAACCACAGGAAAGTGTTATGATTCTTTCATCTTATCATTCCGCATTGTAGATACAATATTCAAATGTAATTATTGCTATCAGACAAAGAACAGAACTTCGGGTTTTATTTCTTTGTGCATCTTGTGCCCAGAAGGATGGTTTTTTAAAAAGCAAGTGAGAAAGCCTGCATCTCCCTTCCAGGAAAGCAGTGGTTTTGGCACCGTGGAAAGAAGGTTTATGTGATTAGTGCCTATGTTTGTGGCCACACAAACACACACCTGTATCTGTCATCTCCTTCCCTGTCTCTTTCCAATACATTTTTTAAACCTACCACTAATTTCAGACAAATTCCCACAGGAGCAGATATCACAAAGCTGCGAGTTCTTTCAGATAGAGAGATTAACCAGTCAGATACAGAGACCCAAAGGTTTCTCCTCATTCAGGAACAACCTCTTTTCTGAAACCCAGACTCCCCAGGAGAGAAGAATTGCAAACACCCCATCCCCAGGGAAATGTCTGGCAACTTTGCATCTTGATGGTCACCACAAAACCAAAGCAAAAAGCAAAGAGTCACTGCTCACAGAACTGTCTGCTAACGGAAAAGGCTCTGTTTACAGTCATAATTAGGGTTTTTCAGTTGTTCTCCCTTAAAGACAACTTTACCAAGGCAGCTATCAGAACACACAGTGAATCCTCCGAAAAGCAAAGGACATCTCTGCACCTTTTCTCCATTTGACTTCCATTCCTTTTGCTTCAGTGCACACCAAGGCTGCTACAAAGTCCTACTGTAGCAGGCAACAAAAAAAAAAAAAGTAGAACTTCTGTATCATTCCCGACCCCTCGCTGTGCAACAGCGCAGCATTTCTAGATCACTGCTGGTTCCCACACACCCTCTGAAACCCAGCTAATACTGACTCCTCTGACAGAGGGGCTGCTGGGCCAAAACAATGGCACAGGGTCATTAGGCAGTGCCTAAAACGATGTTTGTGATAAGGACTGAAAAACTTGGTCTTCCAAAAGCTTCATCTAGCTGCCTGGAATTAAATGCTGCTCTGTGTAAATTTACATCCTCCAGAATAAAGCCCCTTTCACGCCAGCAACAGAATCTAACCAATTAAACACAGTACCAAAATAAAATAAAACTATTATCTGAGCAAACTCAAAAGAAAACAATTCCTTGAGAGCATCCCCATCGTTCACATTGCAGATACTGCAGCTTAAACGTAACTTGGCACTCTCAGCAATCCTAAGCTGCTAACCCAGACACGCAAGTTGACTGTGTCTGCGTTTGTGAACTTAAGGTTCGAGGGCAAACATCGCTTCAGAAGATGGTCCAACCTCCAAAATTCATTCCTGAACTTCGACTAACTCAGTCACGAGGTGCACCAGACACGCCATTTGTCGCCAAACAGGTGCATTGGGATACATTAAAGTTTAAGCCAGAAGTAGTTATTTTATTTAAATTAAATAATGGAAGCCAGGTGCATAAAATACACAAATAATGCCATCTCATTTAGAAAAAAAACTCCATCATAATTAAAAAAAAAAAGTTTCCTATTATATTTGCTTCAGGATTTTTTTCTGCAAACAGAAAACAAGGTAAGGGTGGTAGCATGAATGCAGCCTCTATGTTGCTCAAAATAAAGACTGTAGTTCGAAATCCACATTACTCTGAGGAAAATCCATCGTCAGCCAGAGGTTTGTTTATCTGGAGAAGAGTTATTTTGGCTTTTTATAACTCAAAGAAATTACAGCTTTCTGCTTTGCATAACAACAACATACCTGCCGGATGCTTTTTAGCTGTGCCTCTATAAATAAGAAAATTCCAAACCACTAAATTTATCTCAGGGCTTTTGAAGATTTATTGCAATCTGTTCTTTAAGAGCACTGGTCCAGCCCTTCAAAATCACAGGGACCAACGGTCAGGTTGCCCAAACGAGACCTCAACTGGGTGCTGAAGAGATACAGTCACACGGGAGGCTGGACGCACAGATACTCACAGGCAGCAGGATTACTCATTGAGACTATTAGCACACAAAGAGAATTTGTTGGATTGGATGCTCGAAAGGCAAAGTGGGTCAATACTTCACTCAGACAGAAATGAGTGGGTGCTGATTCTGAATACTCTGTCCCAGCCAATTTTAGGCGCACACCTCCTGTTCACATTTTAGAAAGATGGAAAAAAACAACAGTGAAGCTTCGTCTCAGAAATAATTCATATTTATAATTCTTGTTACATTCCAACTTGCATGTAAAAAGAAAAAAAAAAAACCCAAACATAAAAAAAAAACTCCCACCACCCTCAAAAAACTCAGGTAGTGCTAAGCAACGTGTTACCAGAAAAATCCCAGAGGAGAGGCGTTTCTAAAGGGCATTCCTCACATCTAAACTAGGTGTCTAACCACAGCATTCTCAGATGCCAATAATCTCTTACAGAAAGATGTCTGAGCTTTCAAAAGTGAAAGAAAAAAAAAAACCCACCAAAAACCATAACACCCCAAACCTACACAGAACAGAATAAGCCAGCTCATGAAACCTAACAGAATTGGAGGGGTTAACACAAGACCTTCCTGTCAGCACTAACACCACCTGCATGGCCTGGGACATTTGGAAGTTGACCCGCAGGAATCTCACCTGCAGAAGCCTGAGAACCCTGTAAGAGGAAATGGCAGAGAAGTAACAGTTCTGAAAACCCATGATCTGAGGACCTACATTCAACGGGGGGAAATGAGGCTGAAGCACCGAAGTTGTTTTGCAATCTGTCTTAGATCTCAAAATTCACACAGTCTCAGATGTACACACCAATTCCCACCCACCTTCCTTCCCACCTCTAAGCCATAAATAAGAATTTAACTAGTAAAAATGTTTGGAATTGAGTGAATCTGTGTGTTACCATTCATAGCTGAGCGGAGAGGACTTCCTACTACCCGTTACCAGGTCCTGGTAGTCAGTAGAAGACTGATGCCTGCTGAGTCAGCCTCAGCTCATTAAGTCCTTCTCCAGAAGGTTACTCCTACCTTTCTTTATAAGTTTTTAGCCAAGGAAGGGCCTACAGTCTTTCAGCACCTCATGTGTCAGCGCTTCTCTTGAACACTTCTCTTTTACACAAATTAGAAGGAAAATTCAGGTGCCAAACCACACAAAACTTCAGCAAAGAAATAAAAACAAACCCTGCATATGCAGCACGCACTAAAGTATATTAAAAAAAAAAAGGACAAAATCCAAAAGAGCAGATGTTCTTCACAGATACTGATGGTTAATGAGGTGCAAAAAGCCCTACCAGGGGTAACAGAAGGCCACAGATAAAGGACAGAAGAGAGAGAAGAGACATTACCAGGATGACTGCGAGCAACCGGAACAGAATGACCAACCAGCGACTAACCCCACGTCCTGCTCCTGGCTGTAATGCGGGGGAATTGTACTTTGACTGCCCCGGCCACGGCCAACCGTGCCGGCGTAGCTGTCCAAGAGCTACGGGGTGAAGTCCTCCCGACGCTGACCACCTATTAGGCGAGCAGGCGACAGGACCTGTTCATGCATCGCCATCCCCGCCTTCAGCCCAGGCAGCCTCTCTCCCCCTCCTCTCCTGCGACCGCCCTCGATCACCCACTGTTATTTTATGCGCTCCCTAAAGCGCTGTCTCGAAGCGTATATTGAGCAATTATAGCCACAACCTGCTCAGCACAGAACGCTGCTGAAAATTGAATCCAAGTCCACTCTGTTCTGACTCAGTATTAGAAAATTAGTACTCACGGCAAAGAACGCTGGCTGCCGTCCCTGACAAGCGGTGATTAATTAGCGCCACAACCAGCAGTGGTGCAAGAAAACGCTGGTGGCTCTGGAAGGAGAGACGAAGCACAGGTCTCCCTCCTCAATGTGTCACAACTTCCAGAGACAGGGAAAAGCGATGCGCTGGCGAGCACAGCTGCCTGCGAACACACGGTGCTCTCCATACGCCCCGGTACATATGCAACAGGAACGCTGGTACAGAGCGTAAGCCTCACCCTGGGCACGGTCTTGGATCAATACCCATCAACTTCAAAGGCAGTCTTCCCCTTACCAAGCACTAGAGGATTGAGCACAGGTTGCAGATCTTCAAAAAAACTGTTGAGAACAAAATACACATCAACTGAACAAAATACATAAGTGGATTTCTAAACGGCTAATCAGGAAGTGGAGGAGATAAGAATGATGATCCTCTTCCTCCCAGTGCTGTGGATTAAAATCAGTTTAAACAGCTACATGGATGCTACAGCCCCATAGCTTAAATCCAGTCCCTACTATTCAGGTCTAAGTGGATTTCACCAAAAATCTCTTCCTGGTATACAGGAGAGCACTAACAACCTGTAGACAGCCCACCAGGTTACACAAGGAGCCTTCCACAGATTCCTTCAACCAAGACAAAATTCCCACATTGGAGTGGTTAGGGAAATTTTTAGTGATATGTGAAATGCTGCAGCAAACACAACTCCTTCATTTTTCCCTCCTCCCCACTGATCGCTAAAGCACCCTACTATTTAACAATAGCGGCGAGCATCTCACACTACTGAGAAACTAGGTTAAAACACAGTGACTCACAACAGTGATGTCAAGTAGTCTGAATTTTAATGTGTAAAACAAGGACTTAAGAAAATTTAGAAGAAAATGACAGCTGCCAAGGGCCTGCCTCCTCACCAGCCCCACAGCACGCAATTCCCATTGAAATGCAGCCGAGCCCGTGCCACGCACAGCCCCAGCAACGGTCTGCACTGAACAGCCTTCTATTCAGAAATTCAGCCGCTCAGATGTTTCCGTTTCTGTGAATTCCAGAAGTGGAAAAATCACCTGCTCTTCCCCAGTCCCCAGTTACCGTTCCATCAAGCGCGGGGAGGTTATTGCAAAATGCAAACACCTCACGCCGAGCCAAGGTGATCTGCCACAGCCGCCCCAGCCCGGCGAGATACAAAAGCTGCCCCTTCGGTGAACAGTTTCCTAACAAAACGTGAACCTTTCTTGAAGGAGGGCTGGCAAAAGCTGCCCAAAAGACACTCTGAAGACAAGGCATCAACCGCACCAGAACGCGAGAGATTTCGTACGTAGCGAGCTGGATCAAGAACAAGTTAAGAACCAAAAAAGGGAGACTTGCATCTCGGGATAACACTGCCGGAGCTAATATATGTGCATTTAGATGTAAAAACTGCATGAGGAACAGGATGATAAAACGGTAATATTCACGACTGCTCTAGTACACTTTGAAATCCTAAATATTCGCAGCTTATTCGCAGAAACAGTCAAACACGCACATCTGTGCATCTACAGCGTGGCTTCGTGAGACGGAGGAAAACCTACAGCAAAAACACGGTTCGCAAGTGTACGACTGCAGATAAAGATTGCAGGAAAAAAAAAAACCCAAACATCTCGCGGACTTTTTTTGCAGGACAAATTTCCCCCCCCACCACGGGCCCTGAGGCTGGGTGGGTTTCCCGGGGGGAACATCCTCCCCTCCGCCCCTTCATCCCCCCTTCTCCATCCTCATCCCCCCCTCCGCACCTTCATCCCCCCTTCTCCATCCTCATCCCCCCCTCTGCACCTTCATCCCTCCCTCTCCATCCTCATCCCCCCGACCCCTCACGGAGGGGCAGCGCCCGGGGTCTCGCCCACCCCACGGCCGCCCCGGGGACGGGGTGGGGGGACTCGGGAGCCCACGCCCCCTGCCAGCGCCGAGGGGGAGCCGGGCACCTGCCGGCGCTGCCCTCGCCCCTGCGCTGCCATCGCGGGGACAGCCCCGCGCCCACCGCAGAGCAGGCGGCCGGCGAGAGCGCAGCTCACCTCGAAGAGGGGGCCGATCTTATTCTTCTCCAGGTAGGCTTGGATCCTGGTCTGCTGGTGAGACGCCATGGAGAGCTCCAGGGGCGGGGGCTGGAGCTCCTCTCCCCTCGGGCTGCTGGCGGCTCAGGGGCTGCCCCGGCGGGGAGCGGCGGGAGACGCTGCCCCAAGTCTCCGGGACGGAGCCAACTCGGGGAGCCGGGTGCCAGCCACCCGCTTCACCGGGGCGCGGGGCGGCCCCGGGCTGAGTCCCCCCTTAGGGAGCGGCGGGCGGGCGCTGCCGGGAGCGGAGCATGGTGCAGGGAGAGGAGCTGCAAAGGCGGCCCCGAGCCCGCTCCGTGTCCCTGCGTGTGTGCGCGCCTGTGCCTGGCAGCGCCTTGGATACGGGAACAGCCGCGGCCGGAGCTCCGGAGCTGCCGCCCTTAACGGCAGCGCCGCGCCCGAAGCCGACAGCCAGGGGCTCCCGGCAGCGCTGCCGCCGCCCGGGCTCCGGCGCACAAAAGGCGGGAGCGGGGGAAGTGGGAGGAGAGCGGGCGGGAGGCGGGGGCTGCGCTGCCTCCTTCCCTCCGCCGCTGCCCGGCCCTCCCGGGAGCGGTTCTGCGGGGACAGCCGCTCGGCTCCGCTCCCCGGGAGAGGCCGGGCCGGGCCGGGCCGCAGAACTTCAGCTGGCGGAGGGGGGCGGGGAGCGCGGCGAGGCTGGGGGAGCCGGGGGGTAGGGGCTGCGGCCAGCGCTTTTCCTTCAGCGATGTTCAAATCGCTGTTAAACCCCACCATGCTACCTTTGTTACGGCACCGATGGAATTCTCTGTGGGCGACACCGAGCAATACAACCCCTGGAGTAGCTACAGAAGCACAGAACCGCTGGGGTTGGCAGAGACCTTTAAGCAAACTGAGCCCACCCGTGCCCCCAGCGCTGCCCGGGCACCACTGCCCCCTGTCCCTCAGCACCACAGCTCCACAGCTTGGAAACCCCTCCAGGGGTCACAGGGACTGCACCCCTGCCCTGGGCAGCCTGGGACAGCCCTGGAGGGGAAGAAATTGTTCCTCATCTCCAACCTAAACCTGCCCTCGGGCAACTTGAGGCCGGTTCCTCTTGTCCTGTCCCTTGTTCCTTGGGAGAAGAGCCCGACCCCCCTGGCTCCAGCCTCCTGTCAGGAGCTGTCAGAGCCAGAAGGTCTCCCCTCAGCCTCCTTCTCTCCAGGCTGAACCAGCCCACGTCCCTCAGCTGCTCCTCACCCCGCTTTTTCTCCAAACCTTTCCCCAGCTCCATTGCCCTTCTCTGGACACATTCCAGCCCCTCCGTGTCCTTGGAGTAAGGGGCGTAACACCCACGTAGGTGCACCAGGGTACCTAGGGAGGTAGGCCCTGGTCCCGGGTTGTGTCACATTCCCTCCAACAAACCCAGGGCTCTCCTCTAAAACCCCACGGGGTAAGTGAGAAATTTCCATCTGGCCTCAGGGAGTAGTGAGTTAACAGCTCCATCAAAGAAGCATTATTTATTCTTTATCCACTTCAAGTAATTAGTTCCCCACCTTTTCTGGAAGCAGGGTCATAAGCAGCTTTTATTTTCTCTCTTCCTCTCTTCAGAGAAGAGCAAACAAAAACATGCTTCTCGGGATTTGACACTTCTCCTGCAATAACGGATTCTGGTGCACTAGCATTCACCTGTTTAAAAAAAACAACAACAACAAAAAAACCAGCAGTAAAAAAAGATGCATCTTATTTTTTTCAGAAGAATCTTTTAAAAGCACAAAAGAGCTTTGAAGAATATTGGGAACATTCAGCACATCAGCTGAATCAGGCTGCCCGCTCCCAGGCAAGCAGCGCTCTGCAAATGGTAGAGTACAAGTCTCTCCTGAGCCGTTCAAGAAAAGGATGAGACACTTCCCTGGAGTCAGAAGATGGTGAGTTCTGCTCCCACAGAGCATTTTCCCTGCTGTTGTTTCACTTCAAAGTCCTCCCCTCTGACCTAAGCCTCATGCCTTTACCTGGAAGGAGGTCAGGGGGAAGTGCACTGTAGTTTGCAGTCACCCTGTCACATAAGCAGTGTGTTGTGGCACTCTGATGGAGTTACTGGGACATGCTGTTCCGCTGCGTGTCTCCGTCCCGGGGAGGCAGAGTGTTTATTTTCCACCGTAGCCACTGAAAAAAGGGTCTTTTTTAAAATTTGGATTTTTACTGCATCGGTAGTCTTCTAAACTTCTGTCAGCTCGGTTTTAGCCTGTCGTCTCCAGCAAAGTACAGCTGCTTTGCCTGGTGCCACTTAAATAATATGGTGCTAAGCTGGTTTAATCAGCCTAATGATGATCACGCAATCATAAGGGTAATTGCCAGTGATGCAGGTTCTCCATAGTAGCTCTAATGATTCCCGTCAGATGAAGATGTTTGTAAAATTACTCAAGTCTCACCAGAACTGCTCCAAGAGATAAAATTCTCTCACTTTGCAAAATGATGCTTCCCTCCCATGATCCAGAATGATGTTTCTACAGCCCTACACAGCCTGACCTGCCAAGGCAGCAGGACTCCCAGACCTACTGGGACCTGGCCACACCAGGACCTTCAAACCGTCACTGGTCTATGGAGACCAGTCAGAGGACTGAGGGAAAGAAACAAGAGTATCCACAATACAAACAGAAAAGATAACTTATTAAAGGAGGTTTCTCAAGACAGTGCAGCCATCTATGGTCACATGTTAAGCAACATGTTAGCCAACATGTTCTGCACAGGTTTAAAGAGAAAATAAATCTCATGGATTAAAATTAATAGCTGGGACATTCATAAGCTTATATTACTCTCAGCAATTTTTGTATGAGCAACTGCACACTGAACTACAATCCAAGTAATACAGTATAGTTTCTGTGTTGTGCTTTGCTGTGATTCTCGTTTCACTTTGTATATATTTTTCTTTGGAGAGCTGCATACAGCATCCATGTCTGCCTCACCCAGGGCTCCACTGCAAGAGCAGAAATGACTGTGCACAGGCATCAAAAAATGAGAGCTGGCCCAATTTCAAATGGTATGCACTATGCAAAGCAAAAACTGTAAGATTAAAAAAAAAACCCACAAAAAAAAACCCCAAAACAAACAAAAAAAACCCCAAAACAAAACACAACCAACCAAAACACAAACAGAGAGAATGAAGTTAATTTTAAGATGCCAGTGACCACACCCTGCTCAGAACTTATCCTTCATCCTCCCCTGTGGTACCTGAGCTTCATGCTCCTTACCATTGTAGGGTGGAGGTTTTCTCATCCTTCACTCTTCTTACCCAGACGAGGGTCCCTGTTTTGGTATCTTCTTTCTGGTTTGACTTCCTTAGTTGAAGGACTTCACTGGAGTTGGGGCCTGTTAAGTAATTCCGTGGTACAATGTCGCTGTTTATACCGGGAGCGGAGAGATGCAGCAACACACAAATTCAGCAAGAGCAAGCAAAAGAAGCCACTTTATTAATTTCTAACCCTGTTTTATATCCCCCAGCCCCACAGGGCAATGGGTCAGTGATCACCCATCTCCTAGGGGGATTGGCTAAAGTCCTACAGCACCTATTGCAAAATATTTTTCCAATGTACCATAAACAGAACTTAGCAAAACACCAGGTGTTGGTCCAGGTTACACAAACCATCCTGCTGTTTCCCATAACGTGTGAGAAAGGCAGGACTCTCACCGAGTATTGTGAGAGCCTGAGAAAACCCCTCTGCTAGCAGCTTTTCAGCATCCACTGTACTCTACATAATTTCAGTCCTGTCATCCATTTTTCAGGAATCAGATTGCTGCAGTTCCAAGGCTGAGCACTGAATTTTCAAAGTTAGAGGCGCTTGCAGTCCCCATTCATCATTGCTGGAGTTACAGCCCCAGGCTTGACGTGCACAGAAGGTGTTCTCCAGGAGTCAGAGCTGCTGCTGCCTGGCAGAAACAGAAACTGCTGACTTGGCTGGCTGGAAAGGGACTCTGTGGGTCACAAAAACCCAGTGCCAAGGCAACAGTTTTCTCCCTGCTGGCTAAAATTTGATCCATACACTCGATAGGAAGTTTATTTATTGAGATGGTGTCTTGAGTGCAAAAGATACATTAAGATTTAAGAGAAATCTATAGTGGCAGTGCATGAAATTACTACAGACCTTTACATGGCTTTCTAGCTCCCTTTAAGTGCTTTATGTTCCAGCTATCAAAAAACATCAGAAAGTCTTTAATGAACCTTTCAAAAAACAACTGGGGGGGGTGTGGGGTGTGTGTGTGTGAAGGAACACCTATCAGACACATTAAAAGGAAGCATTCATCAAAAGCTGGTAACGTTTTCTTTACGAGACTTTGGACGTTCTCCCTGTTTCCTTCAGTGCAGTAACTGCACAGCACAGAACTCGTCCATTACTGTGGTCAGCGTCTGTTGAGGTTCAGACTCTTTGCAAAGTCATTATCTACTTCAGGAAGAAGTAAGAGAGTCATTAGTCAACAGCTGACTAAATGTGGTATACTTGTTCTTGAAAAAAATGCAACTGGAGTTACCTTGAGGACAATAAAATCCCCGCGCTCCTGCACTTTACGCACGAGGCATTATTCTTTATTGCCCAAGCACAGCCTTGGAACTTTACAAACCCCTGCTGTAAAATCTTCTGAAACAGCACACACACAGAGCTGAGTATCGCAGTGCTTCAAGCTGTTTAGAATAATGGAGGTCTAACAGTTCCTGACCTAGAAAGCTGCCATCCAGCTTTTTATTTAGTGCTCCCCTAAAATGGATCTGCTCAGAGCGTGCTGTCAAAAGAAACTGAAGCAGTTTAGTTTGTTGTACTGAAACACCCAATTTACCTCTTACCCTGTATCGAGTTAGCAGCAGAAGGGGAAGAACAGCACTGGAGGGCTCATGCTAATGATTTGCCACACTGCGTTTTGCTTGGGTTTGGTTTTTTTCAAACCCACTCAGTAAAAGATGATACCCCCACAGGCATCAGCTTGAGCTGAGACAACCCTGATGACCCTTTCTCTGGTTCTCTGTTCGCACCAAGGTGAGAGCCACACAACTTCAGAATCTGGTCTGTAAAGAGCCAGGATTCTTTTGCATCATCACTCTAGAGAATTCAGACCAAATTTTGGATACTTTGTCCTTCATATGTTGTGATCTTGACCACAAACACTCGGCTTCTGTAGTAAAATGCTTCCTACTCCCTGCAGGGCAGGAGCCCTTGGGAACCTCCATCATCCTCAGGCTCCCAGTGAGGACAAGACCAAACCACTGGAAAATCCCAGATTCAGAAAGCACAGTGTGCTTGAGGAGGATGAGCCATACCTCTCTGACTCCATATTCTCAGATGTACTCTGCCATTTGTTTTCATTCATCATGTTCACTTGCCTGCTTCCAATAGTTTGTTCAGGAATGCTTTTCTTGTGCTATTCAGAGCAAAATCCATCTCAGCTTGAAAAATGTAGTTAGTATCATATTACCAATCCAACCATTAATAGAAAACACCACTCTCTCAAGGTTTTATTGCCGCTTACATCCATTTTTAGCACTTTTATAGTTGTTTCTGTTTGGCCACACATAAACATAATACATTAGTAGAAGGAACAGTAGTGGTACTTAGGAGCAGACTGATAATAGAGCAGCACCTGACTGTGTATATTGAATATGTTTCAAGGACAAGTCTGCTCTGAGATTTCACAGCTGAAGTGCAGTGCAGAAGACAAAGACAGGCATTATTAGGAGGACAGCTCAGACTAGACTGCAGCCTGCTAAGCAGAGCTCTCCGTCCCCTCCTAAGGTGTGTATTCACCTACACTAATAGTTAAGGAGAGTGAAATATGAGCTAAATAAATAAATAGACAAAAGGCTTGCCACACCAGCTGACAGTTGCGTTCTTCCTTTCTGAGGGATACAAATATGATTTCAGTTATTTGGCAGTGGCTCAGAGCTAAGGATGGAAGCCTTCAGAAGCCGTTCCCCTCCCTGGCACTGCCAGCCCGCAGAGCATTTCTCCAAGCACTGCTGGCAGCACGGATGGCAGCACCAGGCCTTTGGGCATCTACTGCTGTCCCAAGAGCTTGGTCTCAGTTGTTCTAGCCCGTGACTAGTAACTCATGTTGAGCAGACCAGCCACTAGAGGGGAATAAAGAGTCACACTGCGCTAAGATGGGTCCCTGCAGCTTAACCTGCTCTGCAGTCAAGGGCTCAAGTCGTGGCGAAGGACAAGAGCTGTCCGGGCCTCAGCTGGCACCTCTGGCTCATGCTGGGGTCCCATCACGTTTGTGGGTATCGCAGCCAGTGAGGTTTCCCTAAGGCCTGCAAACCTGGAGTATCTCGGGTATCCTCACAGCAAAATCGCCATAATGGTTTGTACCGTGACCTGCATCCCGAGGCCGTGCAGCGGTAGAGTCGCTAGAACCACCGGGGATCCCAGCATGTTTGTGACCCAAACCCATCTGTGCAAGCTAGGTGGTCACCAGCTGCTGAAGAGAGAACCACGCCAGAAGCCACTCTAGATAGAGGAAGCTTAGGACTGCTGGTCTCCAGACACTTGGGGTGGCTCTCCATACACACTCCTCTGCTCTTAACAAGTCCAGGATTCCTCTTTACTCACCAGGAATCCCCAAAACACACAGGAGACTGTTTTCCAGGCTGCTTTTTATTCCCTGAAAGTACCTAGGAATGCACAGGGTTGTATTTAGTGAGCATACCCGTAATGCCAACTTCCAACATTTAAAAAGAGAAAAGTAAATAAATATGAGTCTAAGCCGAAATCATCAAGACAGACCTTAAAATATGTTTTAATCCTTTAGATTTCCCTGTTTCAAAGGCTCTGGGCCCCCTCTTCCCCTGTGTCCTTCCCTGACACAAAGCTCTGATCTCTAGTAACTGGGTTTTTTTATAGTGAAAGCAAAGATTCTGTTGCAGCCATTTGACTGCAGGAACTAGAGGTGGAAAAAACCACAACACTAAACATAAAAGGAGTAATGGTAAAAAATATGAGTTGGCAGTGCTGCTGTATCTTCTTTTCCAGACATTATGGAGCTGGATTTGAAAAAAAATACCCAGGGACAGGAGCTTAAAAAAGGAAAATTTGCTAACCTGGAGATGGCTGTCTTCACATCTTCACAGAGGGACCCAGGCAGAGAGGTATGCAGTGCTTTCCAGCGAGAGGGAGGTTCGCAAGGAGCCCATTTAATTTCCTGTAGTGGGAAGCTTAGCAACTGCTCAGTAATAGTATCTCCTTAGGTGATTACTGCTTATGCTCCGAGGGATGGGAAATTAGAGGGAGTCCTTGCAATATTAATGCCATTGCCCACCGCAGTCCTTGAAGAGGAGGCCAAGGACCTTGGCCTGACCGTGCCTTCAGCAGCGCTGCAGCCAGCACACGCACGACTGAGGCAAAAGCCCTTGGCTTGGGATCCATCCCCTTGGCTCTGTTACTCGTGAAAAACGGTGGGCACGAGGTTACTTCCTCGGGAGGAAAGACTGGCACTGCGGCTCCAGAAGCGCCCAGCAGCACGTGAGCAGGACAACGCGGGCCGCTGCCTCCCGCAGGAGTTGTGCTTTCCACCCAGCACCCCAGCTCTTGGCCACACGGCTCTCTCCCAGTGGCACTTAGGGACTGGAAGCACTGAAAAGAGTATGTGTTACAGTAAGAACATCCACCAGACAAGTCGGAAAAAGGTAATTGAATTTGTCTCCTGTCCCAAAATAGAGGGAAAAGCTTGGCTTGTTACTAGTAACACGACATCCCTAATAACGTTTTAAAATGTATTTTTAATCGAGGATTAATTTTCGAGCACTTGATAAAGCAATTTACATTTCATAAGCTTCATTGTCCTGAACAATTTTGAAATAAAGGATTATCTTCTGCAGCAAAATTGAAAGGCTCATTTGGAGACCAAGTTACCTATGTGCCTGAGCTTTGTGAAAAGCTGTAGACGGGTACTTTGCTGGAAACATTTTTCATGCAAATAGAGGAATGTATCGTCTATTCTACAGAAGTATTTTAGGTTCAAGTCATGTTCTTACTGGGAAATTTAAATTCCAATCTCTATGAAAAAATAATATGCAGGTTGGTAGTGACTTCCCCTCAAAATGGTAAAGCGTGCAAATATGGGCCACATATGTTAAAGAGATTCTAATTCAGTGCTTATAAACAACACTGCAGTCAACATTAACTGTATTTTTCAGTGTTCCAGGAGTCAAGATTTTAATGTTTTGTTAATCGTTGGCTCACCTGCTTTAAATCTTCTTCCTGGGTGTGTACACGCACCGGACTGCAGTTCCATCCCAGCTGGATTTGTGGAGTGAGGCTTGAACGTTTTGTCCTGTGGGAAATACTTGTGCCAACTGACCCACGTAGAATTATAGTCTGCTTTCTGTAATGCACTGAGGAAATCCAGCACAGAGGCTTCCTATTCTCTAATTGTTAGGTGAGCATTAACACGTGACTTAAAAGACTGTAACTGATGGACTCCAGTATATTACCAAAGAAAAGCATAGGATTATTTTAATTTTTTTTTATGTTTGTCTGGCTTTTAAGGCTTTTTGGCAAATGCTGTAGAGGAGGGATTCTGAAAAAAAGACTTGGGGATACTCACAGTTGTGAATTCACATATGGACTTTTTGATGATGTCTAGATGATGTCACGGAAGCTGAGAAAGCATGGAGAGAAGAACAAGGACTGACTGGAAAACAATTAAGGGAGAAAGCTGCACGTGTCTAGATAATGAACATAAGCAGTGGGAGTGAGCAGAGTGCTAGAATCATGCAGGGCACGACGTCCATTCTCTGGAGAAACTGGGAAGGATTCTAGAGCAGGTATGACAGCTCATTAGAAAATGGTACCTCTCACACTTGCTATAGTATGCCATGCTGGCAGTTTTGTCAGAATGACAAAGTAAACAACACATTTATCTGCTTGTACCTAAGAAGACAGGAATTCTAAACCGAGAGGTTTGGAACCATACCTGCAAGATGGAGCCTGTGCCTCTGTATTTAATGGGATCAGTATCAGGTCCACAGTGAGGATAAAGGATAAAAAGAACAGAAAGCGTGGGGCTTTGAAAGGCATTTTGAAAAGTTACAATTCAAAAACCAGAAAGATATTGCTCTGCCAGATTTGTTGGTGCAGCAACATGCTGCACTTGAGAAAAAAAATAGATGAATGAACAGCCTGTTCAGAACAGAGAAAGATATAAGAGAGAGACCAGTGTTGTCAGCCTTGCTGAACAGTTGTAGTAAAGATATTTCTGTTTAAGGTGGCAAATCTGATCTTTGAATTCAATTATAAAGAAGGCGACCAGCTTCAGTACAACTTTGTTTCAATGACTCCATAATCTGAATAAACTGCTGCTTCAAATAAGAATTCCCATTCCATTACAACCAGCACCTTAAACAAGTACATTCCAGCCAAAAGCTGACTAGCATATGGCATCCGCTTCAAATTCTCATTCAGTAAATAAAAAAACCCACATACTATTACAAAATTACCTGGTTCTGGTTTTTGAAAGAGGTTGAAATCACTCCTGCCTCCCATGAGGATATTATCTAAGGAGAGCAGGAGAGAAACTGCCATGTGAGAATTATTTATAAAACACTGTAAATCTATCTTAAAATATTTATAAAGCATAGAAAATGTATCTTAAAGTCTTTCAAGTAGTTGTAAACGTTTACAGAAAGCACTGCATGGACAAAGGAAGGAAATGGCAACACCACCAGGAGACATTTCTCTTACAAGTACAGAGCAGAGCGTGATTCAGTTTCAGTTCACTTTCCAGAAGCCTGAAAAACAATGTATCAGAAATGCAAACGCATACGATATGTTTAAAGACAAATATAATAATGCAATTGGTCTGGGTAGTAGCTAAACCCGGAAATTGACTGTAATTGTAGTTTATTTTATGAGGATGTAATATAATTACCAGTCTGTTGAAAGAGAAGCTTATATACATCAAAATTAATGGATTAAGACATTATGTTCTTTATATGAAACTCTGCCATCAGACTCCGAGGCAGAGGATAAAGGGACAGAGTGTGGAAATGGGGTGAGGGGCCCCACCGAGCACTGGAGAAAGCTGCATGGCCAGCGAAGAACAGATGGGGGAGGCAAGGAAGGAACCAGAGTATCAATTAAAGATGAAGCGACACAAGGACATGGGGTAAAGAAACTGCTTGGGCCCCCAAACCAATCCTTTTTTTTCTTTTTTTCTTAGCAGGTTTCAGCTCAGCCCAGCCCTGCACCCAGAGAGAACGCGAGTAAAGAGCACAAGGACACGTTTCAGCAGCCTTCCGTGTTACGAGGATTAAATTACCAATGGGCAAGCAACGATCTCCCAGCAGATCTGGAGCCTGGGAGCACAAAAGGAAGGCTGTTAGTGCTCAAGTAGAACACGAATTGCCACCGTGTATTAACAGAAAACTAACCTTGATCCCTGAGAGCAAGGAACTTGATGCTTGTAGATTTGTTTGGACATTAGAGTGACCTGGAGAAAGATGAGTTTGTAAGACCTCCAGAGTTTCCATCAGATTTGTAGAGTAAGTGAAATAAAAATCCCAACATGACTAAGAAAATTTATGTGGAACACAACAGTGGTGATGAGCTGTGGGATAAGATCAGATGCATTTTCTCATATGGCCTCCTGAGCAGGGAGATCAGAGACCATTCTGGCGAGAGTCCAAGGAGCACACCAAGCAGAGCAGAAGAGATAGGAGCTGAAGGAACATTAGGAAATGAGTGATTGCAGTAAAATCAGATAGAAGATGTGTGCAAAATGCATGCTGCAAGAGGAAGTAGTGTGCTTTTAGGAAGTGGACTGGAACTGGGGCTTGGTAAGATGTAAATTGCAGCAGTTGATCTACAGTAATGACAAAAGTAATGTCACTTGGGGTAAAATAAGAATGAAAAATTGGGCCATACAGATACAAAATAGTCTAGTGGCAGACTAGGAATCAAATAGGTTTCATATTCCGTTCAATTAAGTTTTCCTAAAGCAACTGGACTGTGATTATAATTTGCAGTCTGACATTAATATACCACCCAAAAGATTCTTCAGATGATACCCAACACTTTGGCAAGGTGACAGCCACAGTGAATCACACTGAAAACATTTGAAAAACCTTTCAAAAACACAGTCTAGGTGAAAAAACCCAGCAATTGGTACTTGTTACAAAGATAGCCCTGCTGCTGGATTTTATATCAGCCCTTTTCTTGTGTTTACCCGAACTTTGTTCTACTGCTGGGTATTGCAGGGGAGATTTTCAGCTGTAAGAAATTTCAGATTTCTTCGGTGGGGATTCTAGAAAAGAACTTTCTTGTTTTGTGTCAGCCTAGGCCACAAGACTGCTAGGTATCAAGTCTTCAGGTGAAGGAAGAGCTTTTCCATATAGATGTGTTACTGTCTCCCAGCACCTGAATAAAGGCATCCCCTTCTGCAGTGCAGAATTTCTAACACGTGGGCTTACTGGGAGACCCCCCACTAAGCTGTGACATCCTGGGGGGGGGGGGGGGGGGGGTGCAGTAAAGATCTAGGACATGCACATTTCTCCTTATAAATAACATGTCGAGTGGTACAGCTTCATACATTGCAAAAGTCTCTGACTCTTCCCCACACCCCAAAGTTTTAGCTCTCCGAAGTGAATACAGGACGAACATGGGTAGAGGGGTGTTGGCTTGGCAAAGATCCAGACGTTCAGTTTGCTTGGACGAGCCTGGTCTTGCCCAGCTCTGCAACGGAAACACATATTATTACTTGCAATAGAAATGGGCAAAACAACCCCACAGAGTTCCAGTCAGAGAAAGCCTGGAGACCCTGGAGTTTGCAGGCAGTGCCACTAACGACAGCCCTTCTTGTCTGCGCAGGAGGACACCCAGGACACCTGTATGCTCGTTCCACAGCGCGTGGCAGGCACTGGCCAGTATGCTGGAAAGCGTTTGGCTTTCACAGGTAACAAACACCCTCTGCTCTGCAGCTCCCTCTTCTCTCCTCCAGCTGCAGTCAGCACGACCCTTCAGTGCCACGGTAAACAGCTCCACTAACAATTTGTCACAGTTTCCTACTCCCAACCAGTACTTTATTTTGCAGCCTTTAACTATTTAGATGCTATTATGCATACGTTAATATTTAATTACTTTATGTAATTAGCAAGCCCTTACAGCTCTGCTTTACATAATATGGCCATTGTATTCGCTCTTGTTTCTTGAAGCGACAGCAGAAATGAACAGTAGTTCTCATTGTTCTGTGATCTCATCAGCTCGCACAAACGAATTTAGGTCAGGCTGGACCAGGTTTCGATGCTCTTCCAAATCACATAAAGGGACTTCAGTAGATTGAATTAGTGATTCGCAACTTGACAATTAATCTGCTGTGATTTAGTGCCAAAGGAGCTAGAAGACAGTGGATTGCTGCAGAAATCATTTGTGAGGTAAAGAATGGATTCCGGCTTCTGACCAAATTCATCTTCCTTCTGCAGAAGGGTTTTATCAAAGTAATATCATTAACAACATATACAATAAAACTTCCCACTTACACATCGATCAAGAATACTTGTAGACAAAGATTCTGAGATGACAAGGGCAGCAGAATTTATTCCAAAGATTTATCGAGATCTCCCTTTTAATCACATCAATGAATAGCGGCTCTCAGGAACACAGAGCTCTCCAAAGGGCTTCAACTCACCCTCTGTTGCAGCCTCAGGTACTGAACAAGAACCCCTCATGTCTGCTCTCCCCAGGTGAGAACCAATTCCAGAAACTCAAAAACCAAGGGAGGAGGAGGAAGCAGGACACCCAGCTTCTCCCCCCAGCCTCCATCCAGCTATCTGGTCCTATAATGACCCCCATTCTGCAGTCTGCTCCAGAAAGTTCTCTGAGTTCGTACCTGCACCTTTCCCATTTGTTGTTTTCCTGCCTTGGTGTCACCTTGCAATTTTTTTTTTTTACCAGCTGTTCCAAAGCGGTCATTTCTGTGGGTGACAGTTGGGTTTTGTTTGTTTTCTAAAGGAAAAATCCTGGTAGGCAAGACAGCAAGAATCTCCCCAAAGCAGCGGCAGACAATAATTTTCACTTCTGTAACGCTTGCATTAATGTGCAGCACAATGCTCATGATCAGATAACGTTTGGGAGCAGGCAGAAACGGTTTAATTGATTTCAGTAATGCCATTCTTATTTCTAGCAGCTGAAAGTGGGTTTCTTCACGCTTATAATTTCTACGGGGCGAAACTTCGCATTAACACAAAATTAAACAAAAAAACCAAACTTTGCCCAAATCTAAAATAGAAATTTGTTGGCAGTGGTTGCTTTGGAAGGGTGTTTGTTCTCAGTGACCAGATGCTGTCATTTCCAAAACGTGACTCTGAACGTTCGAAGTAAAGAGCCTTGTCCCTGTGGATGCCAGAAGATGTGCAAACCCAGCAACGGTTCAGAACAGCGACTGCGTTTCGTTACCAGCCGGCGGGGCAGGGCAAGCTCGGGTACCTGCTACACCTCCCTGCAGCCCTGGTACCTGCTACACCTCCCTGCAGCCCTGGTACCTGCTACACCTCCCTGCAGCCCTGCTCAATGCACGGGGAACGCAGGTCTAGGCTTTCTTAAAATAAAAGCTGCTCAAAAAGGTTCCACAGAAAAAGTGTGAGCAAACCCACATTTTGGGGTTTTTTACAAGGACAGTTTTCTATGGAATATTCAGGCAGCTCAGAGAACAATGCTCTTTCATTCCAGAGGAGCAGGTTTATTCTTTGCTTTTCCTCTCCCTGATGATTCCTGGCTCTCAGTCCCATGGAATCATGGTGCTGTCACCAGCTGCCCCGCTGCAGGGATGGAGGCACGTGCTCTTCGTCACCGCTAGCTCGGCATTACAGTATTCCATTTTCAGTAGGTAACCAAGACCCCTCTACAGAGGGAGGAAGCAGAGTCCTCACAGGAGGCTGCATTTTAGCCAGATTTCCATCTCTGTGTCCCCCTGAGGAATCCTATTTACTATTTTTATGGGCGGCAAAGAAAACCAAATATTCAAGTGTTTCTCCTTCCTATGTTTATATGCCTAACTTACCTTCTTTTAAAGCTCTGGTTTAAGAATAATTTAAGATTCTCCATTTCACATCCAGGCCCTGAAACCTAGAAGATGACTTACAACCCTGTCCCTTCTGGGACTGAAACTTTTTAGTATAGTAAAAAAGTTCTGACTTCTTAGTCATAAATCACGTTATAGCCATGGTGCAAGCAATGACTGTAGGCAACTATTGGATGGTAGCTGACTGTAGTTAGCAGCCTGGGACTGCCTGTTCCTCCTACTTTTGCTCTTTGTTATGCTTTCTCTAAGTCCATCTGCTACAGAAAATGAAATCTCTTAACACTGTCTTACAAAAAATGGAATCACCACAGAGGTGCCATTCCGAGCATTCACTCAGTTCCCTCCGTAGGATCGAGATTGCTTTCTCTCAGCTTCTCAAAGCAGGGCTCCTCACCTCAGGCCAGAAGAGGTTTTGCCATCAGGGGTACTGGGTTTTGAGCACATCCTCTACCTAAAGAGCTCACCCATGTTACTGACCTACTTAACACCCCCTCCTCCTCCTCAGCTGCTCTCTTCTTCCTCACCAAGTAATTTGGAGGCACTTGAGAAAAAAAGATTCTGTATGCTTAGAGAATGAGAACGTGCTGAATAATTAATACACTCAAGTAAAACTTTACTTCTCTTGCTCACTACGTAGCCAGAATACAGAAATATTGCTCAACGTATTTTGTTGCAAACGACCCAATTTTCAGAACATTTAGGGCAAAGCAGAGCTAATTATCACCAGCAGAATTACAGACTCAGCAAATTGCATAGTTTCTCTTCTGACAGCGTCAGAATAAATGCCATCCTGACAGCCTGAGGAGTACTGGCAGGGGCCTGGCACGGCCCCTCTGGCCCACGCAAGCCCTTACCGCAGGAATGATCCAGAGTTACCTGCTGAAAGAACTTGGGTGCAGCTGTTCCTGGCAGCCTCTGCCAGAAGAGCAGAACAACTAAGCAGATATGCAGAATATCTTCTTTGTCTTTCCAAAGAGGCTAAATCATTTACTAGGTAAGGATGGAGACTTGCATAGTTTTGGGGATGCCCCAAAGCAGGCAGGTAGGCAGTTGACTGGTGCAAGCATCGTGATTTAAAGATTAGCTGTCAGTAAGAGCATTGCAAACTTGGATACAGATGCTTGCAAGCAGCATTTGCGTGCTTTCGTGGAGGAGGAGAGAACAGAAAGGCCATAAAAAGGTGGCAGGAATAGCATTAGTCACCTTTTGCAGATGTTGGAGCAGAGAAGATTCACTGAATACTCAAGTGCACGTCAGCAATTGGAAACAGATCTGAGACTGCTTCATTCCTTGCCATGGTCATGAACTATCCTCCTTCCTACCTCGGTCACAGTCCTGCAACAGGACAGGGAGACATTGCCACGCAGATCTAGGAATGATGTGGTATCTAGAGGACCGAACAACAGCATGAACAGGACAACTGCATAACCCTCCTTTAAACTACGGTGCCTTCATCATCCTCAGGGAATTCTATCCCTACTGCCTCAAGAGAAACACTGAATTACACAAGTCCTGATATCCCAGCTTACGCACAAATTTTAAAACAAATAAATCAATCAAATCTTTGGCTCATTTTGCTATCTGGGAAGCTGTGGTGGTGCAAATACAACATGAGGAACGAAGGTTCGCGGGGGGCAGGGGCCAGCCAGAGAGCCTGTCATTAGAGGGTTAGCAGAGACATTTGTATGTCCAAGGACACGGGGAAAGGAGGTTAGAGGAGAGGAAGCTCTGAACATCAGCCAGAGTCTCTGAATAACCGATCATCTTGCCAGGAAGAATTTAAATATAACTTGCCATGCGCTGGGACTGGCAGCTACGGGGAAAGGTCTCTACAGCAGCGGCTCCAGCCAAAGCAGCCAGATACACGGTGAACTGAACTGGAAGTGAAAGGCCGTCGCTTTGACAGCAGTGAACGCTGCAGCTTCATGGGAGGATGAAAAGATGCGTGCTGCTCTTAATGTGCACTGACTGGCAAATCATAAATACTCCCGTTTATTGGTAAGAATGAGGGGTTTTTTCACTTCTGTTCTGAAGGAGGCGTATGACACCAGGACTATTACCTCCTCCATCTTACATTTTATACGGATCGAGATGAGACTCTTGAAACTACCTCTCTGCCAGCGGTGCAGGCAGCCTGGCTGAGCCTGTGCTGGGAAACAGGCACAGGGATTGTTACTGTTTGGAAACGGGGAAAGACGACTTGGAGTAGAAGGAGTTCCTCAGTTTATGTCAAATTTTCTACTTGGGAGAAAGTTTTGAACTGCTTCGCATTTTACTGAAATCCAGGTCCTAACGAGGGATACAGCCTTGTTCTTTTGATCTAATGCGGCCTAAAGCAAATTGAAATATTCAGGATGCCTTGGGACAAAGTATTTTCCACTAGTTTTTCCTGCCCTTCTCATTCAAACTTCATTGCTGTTCTAAAACATGATATAAGCAGTTGCCCCAGTTTAATTCTAACTGGTACAGAATATGTTTTCCATATATATTCAGACATATGAAACACCATTGGCAACACACGTGTTCTTTTCACCATGCTGTTCTCTGTTACATGCTCACTTAGATCATCACTGAACTCCAACGGGAACTGGGTGGATTTTACCACAATCTCCAGCACCTCGGTGACTCCTCCATCTCCAGAGCCCTCTCTGTGCCTCCTCCGGGCCGAGTGCTCTGCAGCAAGCTCCAGACCGACTGCGGCCTTCAAGAGAGGCATGGCAGACACAACAGGCCCATAGCATCAGTGGGTCTGGAATCTTTCCTTCTGCTGTTCCTCTGAAAGGCATCTCACTGGCAATGAATAAGTGAGTTTATAAATGAAATGGGAAAAAAAGAGAAGGAAAAAAGTCTTAAAATCCCATTTTACACGTTGTTGTGTTACTGAGGACAGGAGAGAGACACTGATTATTTCTCACTTTATAAATAAAAGAGGAGCTATGATTAGGTAGGGCATTTGCGTTTCTTTAAAGATAAGAAGACTGGAAGATTCTCTTTCTTCTCTGGTCGGGGTCAGCCGTGATTTCTGCCTGAGCCCCAGCAGCAGTCCCGTGGTGACATGCTGGCTCCGAGCAGCACCGACGCTCCTCTGCTCGCCATCACGCTCCGCGCTGCTTTGGCCAGGCCTGCTCTGTGGCTGCCCGATGACAAAACCCCATTGATTACATGTGCTCTGCTTCTCATTTCCAGTCAGGCTTCCTGTCCCCAGACATGAATAGGTTCATTAATTAGGTGAACTAAATATGTTGACAAGCATTGAAGCTGGGCCGGTTCTGGCATAATGGTCCCAGTGTTGTGCATTCATTCTCTGTAGTCGATGAAAATTTGGTTATTCATGCAAATGAAAGCAGAATCAAAACCTATTGGTGTTTCTTTTATTTGATTACGCTCCCAGGATATATCCTGTACAATTTCCTCCTCCTTTTAGAGGCTGTTGTGCTTCACCAGGAAAGACACCAATTATTTATTCCAGATGTTAAAATCTCTCCTGCACTGATAAAGAAATCTAAATAACAGAAACAAAACATGATGAGCTGAAACCTAGAGCTCTAAAAAAAGGCCTGTCTGTAAGTCAGAAGAGTAAAAATGTGCACTGAGTCTTCTATAAAGCTCCTCTAGTCCAACCCCCCTGCAGGGAGCAGGGCCATCTGCAGCTGGAGCAGGGTGCTCAGAGCCCCTGCCAACCTCCCCTGCAATGGTGCCAGGGATGGGGCAGCCACCGCCTCTCTGGGCACCCTGGCACAGGCTCTCACCACCTTCAGAGTTAAAAATTTCTTCCTTCTCTCCAGTCTAAATCTCCCTCTTTTAGTTTAAACCCATTCCTCCTTAAGTTACCCCTAACATAGGCTTGGGGGTCCACCCAGGAGATGAAGATGGAGACAGGAGCTGCCCAGGCCTGAGCTGAAATGCTGCCCCAGATCCATGGCCAGCGGGTGCAGGGGTGGTACTGGTTGGGGCCATTTAGACCTCTCAGTGCCCTCAGGACCCCAGCAGTCCCTCAGAGGAAAACATACCCAGAGACGAGTGGGGAAAACCAACAATCAGTTACTATCTGGGAAAGCAGTTTCAGAGATCTAAGATTTCCACAGCAGGAAAGAAGTAATTCTTACCAATTCTACTTCATTAGTATAAGCAAAATAGGAGCATCATCTAGCCTGTTTCCACTTCATGAGCCATAAAAAAGTGCAATCAAATACATAGAAAAAAATAAGTTTGTGAGTAACATTTAAAAGAAGTGTCTGAACTTTCACAGATTAGCCAACACAGACCTTGATGTCAGGCAAGGACACGAGATCTCCGTGGAATCGTGGACTCTCGCTGTGCCCGCGGTGGCCCCCGGCACACACCCGAGGGGAGCAAGTCCCTTTGCAGGCGTTTTGCCTTTCAAACCACGACGACAGCGGCACTTTCTCCTGAAAGGTGAGAAACTGCTGGACAGCCAAGTGCTGCCATGGTGTCACCAGCTTCTTTCTCAGGAGTTGTACTGTTTATTCCCGTTGTGTACACGGACTGAGAAAGTGAGTTTTTGGACCTTATTTCTGATATATTCATGGTGGTAAGGCAAGGCCACAGAAATGAGGAGCACAGAAAAAAGCAACATCACTTACGATGGTAGAAAAGGAGGCTGTGCTGGAAATCAGCTGGTCACCTCTGCTCCTCAGTACTGCTCCAAAGTTCCATGCTGCCTTTCTTCACAAGATTATGGAGAGAGGAATACTTAGGACAAGAGAGAAACAAACAAAAACCCCCCTGTCTTTTAAAATCTAGTTACCAAGAAATACTTTCATCCTCACCCACCTCCCCGCTAGCAGAAGATGGAAAACAAAAGGGATTTTCCAACACCACTGGAGCTGCTTTTGGTCCTGCCTCCAGTGTCCCTCTCGGTCTGGATCGCCACAGGCGTGTAGGAATCAGAACTCCCTTCGTAGAGAGAACTGCTCGGTGAGAACTGCTGGTGGCATTCCACCAGCTTTCAGTCCTGTGAAAGGAACATCCAGTGCAACCCCCCTCCCCTCTCCCCCCGACTTATTTCTTGCTTACAAATAAAGAGATCTGCAGTGGCCATATGACAAATGGTTTTATTGCAGTCTGACATTCTGTAATACACTGCTACCCTTCCAGGCTTTAATATGTAGACTAAAAAAATAAACCATAGATCTAGAAGTACACAGTATTAGTTTAACCCATAATCAATACAGGAACTGATTCAAAGTACTTTACAAAAGAAAGGAAGAAGCCATTTAAATCCATGTTTGAAGGCTATTGGTCATTAAATTCCAAAGGTTACTTCTAACAATCCCTCAGCTAGCCACAGAGCTGCTGGGCTGAGTGTTTTCCAACCAAAGCTCACCCAGAGATTCCGTGTACGGCTGGACTCACACATCCCGTTTCCAAGCAGCGATGCTCTCTTGTGCTTCGCGAGACGTCGCGAACAATAGATTCTTCATTTGGAAAACATGTGCAATAGTCAATGCAGAAATGGAGTACATTTTTCAAGTGTAACACACGTATAAGCCGATGCGTACACCATGTACAGGGCGTTAGTTAATAAGGCTGCTCGGTCTCCTAAACCTGCCCCAGGGCAGGGAGAGGACACCCCCCCAGAGGAAGATGTTGGGGGCATTCCCACGAAAGTCCGAATCTATGTACTTGCAGAACTGTCCCAGCTACTTGGAACGCTCCCTTGGACTTCCCAACTGAAGCAGAAGTTATTTCTCAAGCAGTTCTGCCCTAGTCACACAGGATTTCTAGCAGGGAGATGTTCTTTCTGGAGAAGAGCGTCAGGAGTGACTGCGTGACTGGCCCCTGGACAGCCTGAAGTGCCTCACCTGCCTGACCGCCTGCGCTGCACGGCCACCCATACACACACAGCAAGGAAACTTAACCCCACGTCTTCTAGCAGGAAAACATTCCTAATAATACATTTTCTTTAGGAAAAGTTGATTAATATATACAGTATATAAAAAAACCACCCTACACAATTGTCAGCATATAAAAATATGAGTTCATTATCTTTTTATACCTCAAAACATAATGATGAAAAATGCAGATATCCTGAGACAGGCGTGTTCTGGGCATCTACCTCCCCGACACCAGAGCGCTGCTGGAGCACAGCTAGGAAAGCACTACCTGTGTTTCTCAACAAGTGATGCATGAGCTGAAGAAACTCTGCTCTTATCATGTTAAAGAAAAATGGTGCAAAACATGCGTGAAATGCTGGCAGACCTATCCATGAAGCAGCAGGAAGGAGCACAGAACAATATGTATATCTATATATACACTGCAGTTACTGATTTCACAATTAAATGAAAATAAAGATACTTTCCTTTTTTTTTTGAGCATCATGCTTAACCACAATGTGTATACTCACATTCAGGCATTTGTCTTTTTTTTATATATATCTATCTATATATATACACATACAAACTACATCTGACAGTGAATTAATAAAAAAAAAAAGAAATCACTGTTGTTCACTTGAAATTCTCTGGGTAAAGCCAGATCAATAGAATTAGTTCATTTTTTTTCCATTAGGAGATCCTAACAAATGAAATATGATCACTACAAATCCTTGTCAACTTAATTGTTTTGGCTCTAGAACAGCAGAAAAGCAGTTCCGACCGCTAGTGACTGCATTAAAGGCAACAACCACCGACCGGAAAATGGGATGCATTTGCTAAAACCCAGGGAGAAGCATCTGAAAAGTTACTCAATCCTGCAACTTTCAAACAGATCCCTAGCCACAAAAAGGTTCGCGAACCCGGGATATGTAGGGTCTCTTACTCATTTGCAATCTGCAAGGAAAATAAGCGGTAGGAAACAGCGGATTTGTGGAACCAGACTGAGGCAGTGCCCATCTCACGGCCGTTCAGCACGCCCCAGGGTGCCAACGGCGAGCCAAACACCCGCAGCTCTGCCTTCCACTCACAATGGAAGTTTCCTCCGAGCACGAGCCCTGGGGCTGCTCTGCTGCTCCTTGGCCTTCACCCCCTTCCCAGCCGGCAGATCTCCGGCGCATCCCCCCAGACCGCCCTGGTGATGTGCATCTCTCGATCCCTGGATTTATTCCCAGAAGAACGGCACTTGTCTGGGATGAGAAAGTGCCAATCACCCGCAGAGCGCGCTCCCTAAGCCAGTCCAGCCCTGTCGGGAAAGCAGGCGGCATAATCTGCTGCGGGAGAAGCGGGGATTTAACAAGCTATGGGTGTTCCAGCTCCTGTAAATCACCGCCCCTGGGCCTCTCTCCTTGTCATCCGCAAGCCTAAAAATTTATGAGAGGATAAACACACCGTGATGAGAATGGATTCTTTTTTTTTTTCCCTCTGCCAGTGCACCTCACAGCCAGACCAAATCCATCCTCTGTGTGTTCCAAACGAGACGAGTAGCTTTAATAATGAACACATGTAAATGCAGTATTTAAAAATGGGCTTCCTAAAGGGCCACCTCACGGCGTTAAAAGCCTGATGTGTTCGAACGCGCAGCGTGCTCCCAAACCGAGGGCTGGGAAAAGCAGTCAGAAGAGCTGCACGTCTCCGGTGAACGCTGGCTTTTGAAGGGAAGGTTGAGAAATTCTGGACATTGACTGGGAGATTTCTGCCCAGCTGCTCCTGGAAATCCTACCCTCACCTGCTGCCTAGAAAAGCAGAGCTCACACCTCCCAGCCCCTCGGCCATCAGGCTACGCAGACAGTTTATTCTGCGGTGTGGGTCAGCAGCGAAGCTCATGGTGCTCAATGTGCTTTTGAAAATTGCCTCTAGAGGTGGAGGGAAAAAGAATAAAGAACCAAAAATGAGATACAAAACCAAGAGGTCACAATTTCTGCTGCACATGCGTGAAACAATAGCTGAAGAACTCGGTCCAGTGACCAGCTTGTGACTCTTTGTCCCTTGGTGTTCACAAGCAATGTCTTTACCCCAGGCTTTCAACAGAGAGAAGCAGGCAACGACTGTATTAAACAAGGGCTATTGGGCCGTATTTGCACTCCTGCATTTTCAATGCAGTACAAAAAAAAGCCATGGCTGGTAAATGACGTGTGTGCAGGCAGCAGCTTTTGCCCTCCCTGGTATTTAGTAGTACCCAGGGGCAGCAGCCCCACGCAGCTGAGCTGCCTCCCCTAACCCCAGCCTCGGGCAGGAGGAGACGCGTCGGGTCCCGACCAGCACAGAAACAGCAGCTCCTCCTCCTGCACAAGCATTAGGTCAGCCTAGACTAAAAGAGTAAGTTTCTAAAGAGAAAAAACTTGGCTTTCTGGGTTTGCTTTGTTTTTTCATCACAAGGATTTTAGTCCCAAATCTTCCAGTGTCTACGGAAGAGGATAAATTTCAGAGCAGAAGGGTGAGATTGTTGCCGAAGCGTGGCTGCCGCGTGTCGTCACAGCTGACAGCAAATGGTCTGTACTTATAGTTGGGCAGTAAGTGGTATGATTACATAAATATACACATATAGAAACTCACATATATGTGCGGACATATGTATCTGTGGATATAGAAAAATATTTCTTTTCTTAGCAAAGTTAAAGTCTGTGTAAAAACAGCAAGAACACTGAAAAAGGTAGGAGCTCTAATTCCTCCTTTGGAGAAAAGTAACAAGTCCCCCAGATATCCTAGAGAAAACCCACTCTGCAGGAGTACAGCTCCTCTGGAAGTCTCACCTATTTCACTGCGGATTAATTTATTTGTTGGAGATTTCATAAATAAACAGATCATATGCAGCAATTACATTGGGGGGTTTGACTGCTGCAGGCCTCTGTTGTACAAAAGATGAATTTCATGCTGACCCTCACTGTCCTGCTCTGGTGGAACACGCAACCACTGCTGCAAATACCACTATTTCAGAATATAGGTTTGTTTCAATGCATTCACATCTGGAACCTCATTCGGGGGCAATTGCTCTGGCAAGTCTTTGGCCATAAGAACAGCCAAACGCTGATATGTTCTCCCTGGGCTAAGTACTCAGCACGGTTTCAAAACAAATCCACAGCGGTTCCCACTCTGAAGAATGGAAAAGCTGGACAGGACGGTCCTGACAAGAGATGGGAAAGGGCAGCACAGAACATCAACCCCGCAACGCGGCGGCTCAGCGACATCAGGGGTCCAGCAAACAGCGTGGAGTTCAGCCTGACCACAGGTACAGAGCCCTCACCCCTCTCCTCCTTCACCAACAGGGCAGCCAGGCCAGGCCAGACCCCTCCTCTCCCACACGGGTGCAGGACCCACACAGCTCAAGCCCCGGCTGGTGCAGCCACCGCTCCCAGTTCGGAGAGGAGCTCTCCATCTCCAAACCTCACCGACATCATCTCCTGGAGCCAGCCATCTCATCGTCCCGAGAAGTCACGCCGGTGCCAGGGATAGCGGGATGATGAGTGCACAGGGCCCCGCAGGAAGCGCCGCTGGTCACCACACCCGATGAGCTGGGCTTTCATTCCTTCCCCGCGGACACTGCCTGCCCAGCCCCGCTGAACCAGCCGTGGGCTTCCCAGCGCCCGGCTCTACCTGCCCTGTGGCTGAACAGGACACATCAGGTGAATCCGATTCCAGTGTAAAATTCCCAGGGGAGGTTCCTGCTCTGCTCGTGGAAGGCCACAGTGCACAGAGTCCAGAATTGCTTGTGGGAAGTCCTTTGTCAATGCCAATACAGAAGGTTTAGGGTATTTCTTTCTTTATCCTGAGTAAAGGGGTTGTTTCATTGACCAAAGCCCCAGGCACACGCTGCTGTAGCGCAGTCAGGTTTTGTCCCGCAGCCCCAGGATCCGAGAGGCTGTTACTGGAGTATTTTCCAGAGCAGTTCTCCTCATTCTTCTCCGGCAGGCGGTGGTGGCTGGCAGAGCTTGTACAGCCTGACAGGGACAGAAACCAGAGCAGCTGTTAGTCCCAGAACTCAGTCATTAGTAAAATGGGTAAATTTAGGGAACACAAGCTTGATCCAAGTCTTTATCGTAAAACAAGAGGTACCAAATCCAGTTTAATTACACTGATATAAACCCAGAAAAATCTTATTCATGTGAACATTACGTTGAAAGTGGTGCCATTAAAACACACATCCATAAGCCGTCTTAAAAAGACATCCCAGTTTAGTCAAGCCTTTGTTTCTGCACTGCAGCAGGCAGAGACTCTGCTAATCCAGCTCCCAGCCATTGCTCTGAATTCCCAGCTAGGAAAAGCTGTTTGGTAAACGCAATTGCCTCCAGTTTTGGTTTGTTTTGGCACAGACCTCACTCTAACACAGTTCCCTTGTAAGACCAGAAAGATTTGCTTCAAATAAGGTTCAAAACCTCAGTACAGGCAGAAATAGCCACACCTTCATTTATAAAGGCTTTTGAATCTCTCCTAAACCTTTTTGCAGGGACTTGGTTATTAGCAAGTGCTGGAAACCCCAGCCCAGTGTCAGGAATATAAACGGCAATCACTCTGAGCTCGGGCTCTCTGCCCTGCATGTCCAGCAGGATCTCCCCTGCAACCACAGCGATCAGAACCAGCAAGAGACGTGATCTCACTGGGAGGTTACGTGTTTTCCTCAGGGAAAGCGCTTCATCGAAGGAACAGTGAAGAGAACAAGTGTGGCATGGGGAGGAGAAAAAGCATCAGAAGCCAAAAACTGAAGAGATGAGGACACAGCGTGTGTACATTAAACCTGGACAGGAAGATTCCCTGATACTGCAATCCCAAAGCAGCTTTGGTGGGTCTGGCAGAGGCAGGGTGGCCAACTGTCCCATCCCTTGTGGCAGGGATGTTTAAGGGGCTTGGGGTATCCAAGTTTTCCAAGTATACTTTGCAGTTTTTGCCTGCTATAACCATCACATTGATTTATGTGACTCATCATAAATTTCAAAGTCATTCTACAGAACAACACGGAACACAAAAGCCTCTTGGGCCCCACAAACAGTTTGAGATCAGTGGCTGGTGCCTGCCGGGTGCGACACCCCACCACTGACAGGACCCTGCGAGCACAGAGAAGCCAGCACACCTAACACCTCGGATCTGCACGGCGACAGGAGAATGAGGTGGCCTGATCTTTACACACAGAAAAAATAAATGGGTTGAATGATTTGGGTCTGCTGGTGTAATAAAGCAGTAACAGTCAAAGATGGCAAAAGGCAGATGAAATTACTGTCAGAATCTCAATCGAAGTAACTGCAGTGGGGTTAATTCCTGACGGTGCTTTAGCCAACCCTAGTTTCTGTGGAGCAAGGTGCAGAAAAGCTCAGCCCCGAGTACCAGGGTCGGTGTATTGGTCAGGTTAAAATGGCCATCCTTACAAGCACACATCTTCAGAGGAGGGAATTCTGAAGCAAACGAACAAGGTTGCATAAACCCCTAAGGAGCTACAGTGGCTGAAGACAGCACAGGGCAGAAACAGCCTGTTCTGAGTCAATATATAAGGAACAACTCTTTGAGATGGTACAAACAGAGCAGCTGAGGAACGACAGAAAACAGAGGCAACTGCGGCAGACTGAGAACACTCAAAGTGACTGCAAATGGAACCAAATATAAGGGTAAAACTCTTTTTGAGGCAAAGAATCAAGAACCCACAGCATGATTCACCTGTACATAAAAAGCATCACTCTTGCTGATGAATCTTCTGACTTATGTGACTTATCTCTCCAAAGGTACACCCCAAACACCGAGGTCACTGAGATACTCCGGTGACATCACTGCTGCTGCTGCTCAGCTAAGTGCTGGAGGCATCTCTCTATTCTCTGTTCTAGGAGCTCTCCCGTAATTCTTCCTCAGCTTTTCCTCGTGGGAGTGTGAACTGCAAGTGGTGATCTTTTCTCAACTGACACAAAGCCAAAAACTGTCTCACAGCCAGTTTTTCTTTTTCAGAACTTAGATTTTTTTTCCTTTATCTCTGAATCTAGATACATGATCTGTCAGTCAGAGGTGGGAAAAGTTTGGTTTGCAACAATTCTTTGTCTGTCTCCAGGACTGTGTCTCAAAGAAGGAGCCTGTTTAAGGCCCAAACCATACAGTTCAAAACATGAAAAGGCCTCTCATGGCCTTAGTTTTCCTTAGTTTCCCCCAATGCCACTGCTCAGGCAGTTCAGGTCCTAGATTGCTTCTAAGCTGATCCTTACCCCTGCCAGGTGTTATCAATTCCCTGGTTCCTTACTGGAATTTAAACACCACAGTGGGGCTGTTCTGGATGCCACGCATCTGTTTAGCTCATTCCACACGTTATCATCAGACAACAAAATAAACATTACCCTTTAAATTGGTGTAAAAAAAAAAAGAAGTTACAATTGGAGCAGGCTTAATAAAACCACTTCAAGATGAAATGAAGAATATTGTGGTTTGGTTGTTTTAATTTGTAAGTATTGTGCTTGTTAAGAAGCAGCTCAGGTACCCGCAATCCATCATGGCATAAAAAAGCTGCACACATACAGAACAGTTGCATTTTCCGTTCTCATGGGTGTTTCAGAAAGGGCTGCATCATCCCCCGAAGGAACCAGGACACCGCAGTGCAGCACTCCATTAAAATGGGGCTGTGGATTCGGCTGCGAGCATCTCCCCCAAACCACTGAACGCCGCGTGAGGAAGGACTTACGCCAGCGTTTCGTTACTAACGCAACGCGGGTTTCCCTTTTCACAAAGGGGCAGGTTTTGAAGCGCTGTGCAGCCTGAGCTTCTGCAGCTCGTTACTTCCAGTAGAGCCGTCTGCCCGAGGACTTCATTGTTTTTCTGCACTTGAAAAGCCAAGCCTTACCAGTCAGAGCACAGCCCGGGCAACGCTCGCTGTCGGCGTTGGAGCCGCTAGCACAGAATCCGGCCCAAGCGGGCACAAACCGCCTCTTACCTGGGCACAGACTGGGGCGTCCGGTCCCTCACTCCCAAATTCTTGGCCGTGTTTTGTACTCTCGCACCCTGCGAAAGAAAAACAAGTTTTGCTTCATTTATTCCAGCAGGAGTTAGAAAGCTTTCTGAGCTGCCTAGGTGAAGATAACGATTGACTGTAATTAATTAATACGTATGTTGCATGTCCCAGAATAGCTCTCCTTTTCTAAGGCAGGGAACAAGGCAAAGCAGGAACACCGATCCAGCGCTGAGCGCAGAGCTGGGCACGCCGAGTCCAGACCTTCCTCACCTGAGTGTCCCTTCCTCAGCACCATTTCCCAGAATCTGATCACCATAAAGAGCCCCAGCACAAGCGCCCGCTGAGGCTGGCACACGATGAACACACCAGAGCCAGAATATACGTGCCCATGGGCAGGCTCTCTGGTTTAACCACACGTAGATCCTGGATGTCAGTGCTGTGACTGCCTCCGAGAACAAAGCTGGGCTATTTTTACCTGCATCACTCACTAGACAAATTAATTTTAGTATCTTGCTCACGCAGTAAATCAAACGCACGGGTTTCAAAAGGCGCCTAGCTCTGCACAACCACGTAATTTATTATTTAGCAGGAGAACAAATCAGACCTTGCTTACAACCACCAGATTAACAGTTAATTTTGAGGAAAAGCCCCCAAGAGTTACTAGCAACTTGCTACGTGACACCTCTTTGGCTCCACTGAGCACCATTATACCACTTCTCTTGCAATACGCTGCTAATTTATACTTCTCCTATATTATTATTAAAGCCATAGCAATGTAAATATTGCAAGTAGGTGTCAGGGATCTTTTTGCTGCACGATTCCTGAACGTGCTCTCCATGTACCAGCACAGCCAGGGCACTGGTGGAAGCCTCCAGAGGCTCCAAGGAGACACCACCATCCATCCAAACTCTTCTAGATGACCTAGCAGTATGCTCCTTGCCATGAGAAAAAGCGATGGGTTTATTTTCGAGGTACAGGCTAATATAAGGGGAGCAAGAACCAGCCACATAAAGAAAACAGATTCTCTTTATGCCCTGCTTGAAGAGCACTAAATCACTGCAATGCTTATGAGAATCATCCGAAAGGCAGCAGCGTTGCTACACTCGTGCGAAGGCACAGAGGAGCCATTACTCACATAGAAGATAACACAGATTCTCTCCCAGCCTTTTCTGTTACCAGCTTTTGAGTTCCCTTCCCCTCCTCAGAGCCCCACACCCTCCCGCAGCTCCTTTCCCAGGCCTCTGCCCCTGCACACGTTGCTGAGGTCCCTGGGGCCCGGCTGCTCACCACAGCACTGGGGGGCACAGGCATTAAACACACCGCAGAAATAAAGTTACTAGAAGATGGTTTAGATAATCACCTCAAAACCCCTTCCAACGACAGTCAGGGCTATTGCACATCTTGTTAAACATGATCACGACCTCACTGAGTTTAAGAGCAATAAACCACCTCCTAGGGTCACCCATTCCTCAGCGTCCCGGTGCCCCAGGCTGGAGGAGGTACCGGCTTCGAGCAGGGACCATGTCCCCTCGTGGAGAGCTGACACTGCTGGAGCAGGCACGTGGAGAGCTGACACCGCTGGAGCAGCACGGACTTGCAGCTGCATCTCCCTGGGGCTCATCTCTACCCCACAGGAGACTCAGGGTGAAAATGGGCTAACAAAGTGTTGCTTTGTTTTGGTTTTATATGGAGCCAGGTAAAAGATGAATGCATCGCTCTTAACTAAGGGTTCTGCACCAAACCCCAAGAGGTTTTTTTCCTTTCCCTCCAAGTTTTATGGCCCGCATTATGCTCCTGACAGATAAATCCTACAGATAATTTAAACATTAAATCCAGAACAGGTTTCTAGAAAGTATCACAGCACGCTGCTGAAATGACTCCAAAACATTAAGAATTTAATGGAGGGTTATATTTCTACCACACAACTCCAGGACTGATTTAACATGACAAGACTATTACTCTGCTGCGTGCCGTAGCGGCTTCCCGCAAGAGGAGGGGTGTGTGCGGAGAGCCTGGCGGGTGGCACGGGCACAGCGGGATGGCCAACGGCCACCGACCACTGCTGCTCTCCTCCAGAGAGCACAGCCCCACCAGGGCCTTCCTTCTACAGCTCTGTCTGAGCGAGGACAGCTACAGCTGCTCGCAGCCACGCACCTTGCTTGCATTTTGTCTTTCCTGTCTGTTCAAATGCCACGAGGCAGTCGTCGTTTGCAGAAGTGGTCTAGAAAGGTCCCTTGGGACCGTGCCCTCGGACAGAACACACCCTGCAAGAGACTGCGCTGGGTTGGCATGGCAAGGGATGGGCAGTGGGGGGCACGGGGGTGGCTTCCGTGAGAAGCTGCTGGAAGCTTCCCCTGCCTCTGATGGAGCAATTGCCACTGGCTCCAAGAAGGACGAAGGCCAAGCCCATCAGTGATGGTGGCAGCACCTCTGGGATAACAGATTCAAGAAGGGGGAAAGAAACTGCACAACTGCAGCCAGAGAGGAGTGAGATGTGGGAGAGGAACAGCTCTGCAGCACCAGGGGCAGGGAAGGAGGAGGAGGTGCTCCAGGCACCGGAGCAGAGATTCCCCTGCAGCCCATGGAGAAGACCATGGTGAGGCTGGCTGGCCCCTG
>JANVCC010000261.1:12588295-12679143 GCA_025345505.1 Todiramphus chloris collaris | reverse complement strand
CCCATGGAGAAGACCATGGTGAGGCTGGCTGGCCCCTGCAGCCCATGCAGGTCCATGGTGGAGCAGATCCACCTGCAGCCTTTGGAGGACCCCACGCTGGAGCAGGTGGATGCCAGAGGAGGCTGTGACCCCACGGGAAGCCCACACTGGGGCAGGTTTGCCAGCAGGACTTGTGACCCCCGTGAGGGACCCACGCTGGGGCAGCTGGTGAAGAACTGCAGCCTATGGGAAGGACTCACGCTGGAGAAGTTGGTGCAGGACTGTCCCCGTGGCACGGACCCCACGCTGCAGCAGGGGAAGAGCGTGAGGAGCCCTCTCCCTGATGGAGAAGGAGCGACAAAGACAACTGTGATGAAAAGGAATGAGAATGTTTACTGGGATGCAGCCACGCCAGGCAGCAGCACGTACAGATCACTGGTCAGAATCTGTGGCTTGAGAGTCTCCACACAAGGGCTCTGGCAGACTAAAGGCTTGATCTAGTGCCTGTGGGCTTCTGCCTACAGCAACTTCACAGCACAGTGCAGCTGTTTCATCAGCTCCATAACTAACCTGGGATTGCTGCACGGAATATGCAGCAAAACCCAGGAAAATGTAAAATTGGATGCAAACTAAAACCCAGCAGTTATGAATCTCATCTTACCTGTGATTAATTGTTCCAGTATTTAATTATCTCTTCTTTCACTTCGAGACTGAGTGCGTCCTGTATCATGTTTGTGCTTTTGTCAGGAGGTTGACAGCTACCCCAGGCCGGGATGTACGTTCCATATGCACACAGCGTGATTAAGCCCCCACTCAAGCTCTCTTTGATCAACTCAATAGGTTGAGCTCTTTAATCTTCACTTCATAAGCCTTGTCTAACAACCTCTGGATCACTCGTGCTCCTCCTTTGAAACACTTCCAAGATTCCAAACAGCTTTTTCAAAGTATTTATCTGATAACAAGACATTCTAGGAAAAGCTGTGCCACTAGAGCAGTGTATCCCCCATTTCAGTGGCTGCTGCCTTTCAGTCCAGCACTGTGTGTCACACCTCAGCAGTAAGTTCCTGCCACGGTGGTTATCTACCCACAACAGCCTCCAAATCCTAATGCTCTATTATGACCAAAGAGTGAGAAACACTATCTTGAAATAAGCACGCTGTCCTCAGGAATCCTGCCTGGAAAGTTAAGAACTACAGTATTTATTTCTCCCCTTCCCTTTCATTCAGCACGAGTCACTTTTTATTAATAGCAGTTAATAATCTGAAGGTATTTTTATGGATAATATATATTAAAATGAGGGTTGTCTTACCCCGCAGACTATTCTGATGTAAGGTGATGCCACAGCACTTACTACATAAAAATCATTAAGTAAAACCATAAACCTGTAAAAATGATGATCCATTTACACACACAGGGAACGGAAGCATCTGGTTAAAACCAGCCTGGTCTGTGACTGAAAAAAATCCCTCTTTCAGCCAGCAAAAAAGGAGGAGTACTGAAAAAAAAATCAACAAAATACCCAAACGAAGAAAAATCACACAGACAATACACAGCATTAAGATGGAGGTTAAAAAATGTGCAGAATCAGAGAATTGTTTGGGTTGGAAGAGCCCTTTCAGATCATTGAGCCCAACCATTGCCCCAGCAGTGCCAGGGCACCACTGCCCCCTGTCCCTCAGCACCACAGCTCCACGGGGGCTTGGAAACCCCTCCAGGGGTCACAGGGACTCCAGCCCTGCCCTGGGCAGCCTGGCACAGCCCTGGAGGGGAAGAAATTGTTCCTCAGCTCCAACCTAAACCTCCCTGGGGCAACTTGAGGCCGGTTCCTCTTGTCCTGTCCCTTGTTCCTTGGGAGCAGAGCCCGACCCTCCCTGGCTCCAGCCTCCTGTCAGGAGCTGTCAGAGCCAGAAGGTCTCCCCTCAGCCTCCTTCTCTCCAGGCCCCTCAGCTGCTCCTCACCAGACTCCTGCTCCAGCCCCTTCCCCAGCTCCGTTGCCCTTCTCTGGCCACGCTCCAGCCCCTCAATGTCCTGCTGGGAGCGGGGGGCCCAAAACTGACCCAGGATTCGAGGGGCAGCCTCCCCAGTGCTGAGAACAGGGGGACGATCCCTGCCCTGGTCCCGACGGTCACTCTGTTTCTAAAATCTTGCTTGATGGCAACACCTGTTAGTAGAAGACATCAAGATGTTGCCCGCAGGGAGCATCTTACCTGCTTGCGCATGACATCGGTAGCTTGCATGATGTAGCGGGGAGGCAGCCCGTGGCTGCGAGCCAGGATGATCGCCTGCTCCAGGGTCACGCTCAGAGTGCAGCTGCAAGGGAAGGCAGACAGCAGACGTCAGCAATCCGCTAGCAGTGGCCTCCTGAAAATACTTCCTTTGGGGCCAGCTACCTTTCCTGAGACAGTTCTGAATAGCACGGGGAGACAGCAGGCCTGCCCCGTCCCTCCCCACGCACGCAGGCACTGCCTGAGCACTAAAACCTTTCTTCAGCAGAAAGATTCGGACCCCAGTAAAGCCCACGACCCCAGTACGACTTGGCGTGTGCGTGAGAGGGACAGCCCAAGGAGAGAAGGTCCTGTGGTGATAGAAAGCCTTCCCAGGAGGTTTCTGCAGTGATGCCTCACCCTCTGCTGTTACTGCAGACCCAGCCCTGGGACTGGGATCCCGACCTCTCGCCGTTAATGCAGCTCAGCCCAAAATTAAACAGACATTTGTCCCTTCTAAAGAAAATGAATAAAGAGGGCATTCCTTCAAGTGAACTGTCCTCTCCTGCTTTGCCAGCCTCTTTCAAGCAAACCCCTGAGGACAAAAACTGATTGTGGTGCCACATCCTAATGAAAAGGCTGCAATTGCTTTGTCAGAGCAACCAGGGAAGCTTCGTAGCTAAAGATCCTGCTGTAGGCCAACCTGTCATCACACCAGGTGGGAACTAGCAGGGAGAGGCATTCCGGACACGCTATCCCATTTCTGGACACGCTACCCCGTTTCAGTTGTCATGGTGAGGACGAGGACGGGTAGCTGGTTTCTCATACAATCAACACCAACTCTGGGGAAGACTCACGGATAACGGCAGCAAAGCCCAGCAGAAACAGGTACTTTTCAGAAAGCACCACACATTTGAGGGCTGCTGTCGTCCCAGAGGCGAGAGCAGCTCCGCTCTGCACCAGTAAGCTCCTCGATTTCTCTGTTTGCAGCCAGAAGCTCTGCAATCACCACATCTCTGCAGGCAGAGAGCCGAGGTGCACAGAGAAGGATCCCCCCTGACAGAGGCTGCAGGTTTCAGGTTCAAAGAGCAGAAGTGAAACACACGGTTAAGACAGGCTTTTGAGTAGCCTTTTGGCAAGATCCTGACCACAAGACTCTGCACAGTTTACGTTCTGCCCCCCGAACAGACAATACGCTTCAAACACTCATCTTGCTGAGCAGAAGATCTGTAGGAGGAAAAATGTGTCTGCACTTATTTACTCAGAGAGAAAAAAACCCAACCCAACCAACCCTGGCACATTTTAAATACCGCTTAAGCAAATTTATGGATTGTAAAAAGTTTCGGAGTAGTGAGTGCAGAAGAGACTCAGTTTGATCTGCAGCTTTATTAATGGCTTTTCATTAAAAATTTATAAGCTAAGTGATTTTCCCTGGTAATGAAATAATTTTTCTTCCCCGGTTGCTTGTACACACTGACGTCAAGAGTTAGCTTGAAGCAAGAATCTATTATCTTTTGTGTTACATGTTTGATTAAGGTGCAGAATAGTCAAATATTAGACTAGCAGTTCTAAACACTGTGTTTTCACCTCCTCTTTGAGAGGGGAAGCACTGCACAGAGAATGTACCTGCACAAGGCACCTGCCACCACCTCCATCCAAACACCCAGCCTTCAAGCCCGGACGGTGAAGGCAGCTCTGTGCCACTGACAGCAGGGAAAAAGGAAAAGGCTCTCAAATCTGGGGAAAGGGTAAGAAATCTCTCTGTAGGTGTAACAGAGGTTAATGGTCTCAAAGTACAGCTTCCAGCCAACCAGCTCAGAGCCAGCCTTCCCATAAATCCCATCTTTCTGGGACTCAAAAGACCAAAGGAGCAGAAAAATCATATTCTGCATGTGTGCATCAGCTTACCCAAGGAGCTCTGAAACGAAGGCCAGCCTGAAGCACAAGGTGCAAACACTACTCTAGTGCCTGGAACACTCTGCCTGCCAGGCTGCTCCCGACCCAAAACCCGAGGGAACGGCTCCTGGCCGGGGACACAACGAGCCAGCCACGTCCTGACAGTGCCAACCGTGGCTCAGAAATAAGGTAGCCAAGTGTGTAGATAAAGATAGAGCCAGAGAGGGAAAAGCAGTGACACAGTGAAACAGCATCATGGAGATTTCTTTAATAGGCTACAAGGGATGAGGGCAACAACTACAGTGTGAGCCCAGAACACAGAGGCTGACACTGAAGATCTCACCTCAAGGCAAAGAAAATAGGGTGATATTCCTAATGTACCCTAGGAAATCAGTAGTAAAGACACTCAGGATGATGGCGCTGCTGATGTTAACTATTATTACACGTCTTTAATAAAAGATTTGGTGTCGAGGGTGAAGCCCCACAGTACTGCTGCTTACAGACTGCCACTGCTCCTTCGAGAAAACATTTTACACATTCTTTTCTCACTCCCTCTCTTTTTCTCTCAGCCCTTCTTCTCTGCCAGGAAAACAAAAGACCCAAATTCATCAGCGCAGAATTTCCGTCAGCTAGCATCACAACTCCCCTGCCAGGACAGATGACAGCAGCAAAGCAGCGCAGACATTTGGCTTCCCCAGCACAACTGGGCTGAGAATTCCTCATTTTGCCCACTTGGTTTCCAGGACCAGAAGGGGCTGCAGCTGCTCCCAGCCCCTGCCCACAGTCCCCGGCAGTCGCGACAGCACTGACGCGAAGATTAAATACGAACTGCAAACCATCTTCTGGCTCAGACTGTCCCGAGGAGAGGAGGTTCAGTCTTTTCTCTTACCAACAGCCCCGCTGTTTCTGACTGGGAGTGATCTGTACTGAGGGGCTGCACACGGGCCAGCTGGACACACATCTACAGCAAAGAACGGGCTGGGGAAAGGGGAAGACAGACTGAAACGGTCTGAGGAATGGATTAGTCTGTGACAGCTTGTTCAGTGTCGCCTGAAAGGAAAAATAATTTGAGTTCATGTGCAGAACCTACAGAGCTGCCACTCAAACTGGGTTTCTGTGCTACCAGCGTAAAAAGAACCCAAATCATTCGATCCGTTCTCAGGTTTCAATCAGGCAAAGATGCATCAAAATATCCCTTAGAAAAACGCCCTGAATAGAAAAGATGAGGTGAAATACATTGGTCAGAGATGTTGAAATGAATTATGTCCTGGCTGTGTGGGTAGGGGAAAGAAATACAGCAAGGATGCGTGTATGCTTAGTCTAATTAAAACCTAAAGCTTCTACTCATCGTGTAATTTAATGCCAATGTTATTATTTCAATTAATTTTCTTTCCATACATCATAAGCTAATCATACACATAGAAACACATCGAAAGCATCAGAGCATCGTCTCACAAACATTCTTCCTGTGAGAATCAGCTGGAAACATTGCAAGGGGGCACTTCCACCATTAAATATTCTTTGTTTGTTGAAAGAGCAGCGTTTCCAAAGGATTCAAAGTATCCCATGCCTTTTGTTTGCTCATTCTCAACAAACAAAGTCTCAAGTCACCTGAAAGCCTCAGCTTTGCCCATTCTCTCTCACTCTCTGCAGAGTCTTTCATATTGAAGGTTTCTTCCCAGGTAAGCAGGCAAGTAAATCTGCTGGAAAATTGCAATTTACTTCCTGTCCTGCAACAGTTCAGGTTATTCACTTCGCTCTCCTCCACCTCAAAAATTAAAGAAAATTTGCATACGTTTTTAATTTTAGATTGCTTGAGAGGATCTACTCTGTTTTTGTGGCAACATATCAGTTTTTGGAAGGAAGAATCAGATTCTCCCAGAGACCTGTCCTGCAGGTAAGGCAGAACTGCAGGAACTGAAGCGTAGGGGGGGATGATCCCAGAGAGCACGGTGATCGAGTTGTGTGCCAGCCCAGCTGCACAACATCCGTGATGTCCAAAGGAATCCAAAGACAGAAAAAAAGAGAGCACCTTGAAATCCATACTGGTAACAGCTTCGACCCATCTGACCCGTCTCAGGGCATTCTATGCACTTCTCTGCCTTTTCAGGCTGCGTTTTAAACGAAATGCTGTCCTTCCCACAGGTATGAGAGATAAGAAAACAAAAACAGATCAGATTGCCCTTGAAAGGCAAATATAGATCAAAACAAAATGATTGTCAGCCCCTGCAGAAACCATCTATTTGTGCTAAACGTCTCGGTTGTTTCGTCTTAAAGACAAATTCTGACATTTCACTATTATCTAAACGTTTTCAACCAGTAGCCAGCAGAGAATTAAACGCTTTACTGTCCTGAAGTAGTTTATGGAAAGTTTGTTTGTGTCTCAGTAGGTGAAGTACAACAAAACCACAGTCACTGTGCCAGACATAACAAAACTGCCATTTGCTGAATAGAAGGGGATCTCGGCAGTGGGAAGCACAGTTTGGACCAGAAGGGTCTAACGAGAGGAGCAAGGAGGAGTTTTTCAGCACGGTCTCCTGCAAGCAGCCCCATCGATCCCAGGGCTGGCTGGGGAGCTGGCAGCCAGCCCAGGCACAGCTGCAGAACTTCCAGGAGACTCGTGTTTGTAGCGCGGAGTCACTGAGCTCAGAACAAAGTTCCTACAGGAACATTTCTAAACTAACCTACCAGGAAGAATCCTTAGGCTAGGATGCCTCAGATCCAAACCCAAAGCACCTCTCCCTCTCCCCCCGGGCTGCAGGAACCCTGTGATGGGCTCGCTCTGCCAGGCTGTGGGGAGGGGGAGCGGGTCCGGCCGGGCGGCAGGAGCTGGGCCAGCCCCAGGAGAAGGTACCAGCAGCCCCAACCCGCCTCATCGCACAGCCCAGCGCCCACCGCTCGAGGATGGCAACGCCGAGGAGAGGCTTTCTGGAGGGGAAATTAAAATTCAGAACAGAAAATAAGACAGTGGCCTTTCTGGGGTTCGTCGGGATTATAAGAGACTCCTCTCGATCCTCCAGGAAATGCAAAACTGAAAGCCAACTTGGGGATTTGTTTCATTTGGACGCTTTAAAGGGCTCCTTTGAGCTCGGAAGGCCCACGGTCCCCGAGCAGACTCCTGCAGCTGCTGCACCTCGTTTCGTTTCGGCAGGGGCTGGGATGTGCCCGTGCAGCGCGGCCACGCTTGTCTCCCCCAGGAGCTTGCCCCCGGCCTCGGGAACCATGGAAGTGCTTTCACAGCCACCTCCGCACCGAGCGAGCGCAGCTCCCGACCGCACGGGCACGCGCCAGGGGAGCAGAGCCCCGCGGGCAGGGGGGCAGCCGAGGGGCAGGCAGAGCGATCGTTGCCAATGATAAAAAGGGGAAAGCAGAAATGCAGGTCAGGGATTTCTTGGACCAAGTTAGAGCTCCGCACCCGATGCTGATCAACAAGGTCTGTATCCTTAGGAGAGTACAAGGGGAGTGTGTAGTATTCACGTGTCAGTCAAGACAGCAAAGGTTAAAGGGACTTCTTTTTCCCCATGCTTGTTTTTCCAGTGATCAAAATATGTATTTGAAAAGAACAGGTGTCTGAAATAGATATAGGATTTCAGGCTCTAATGTAAATTGGTAAATATATTGCCATAATAAAAATCAAAGCAAAGCAATCACCAGCAACTCAAAGTCCCCAGCATTATCTTGGATATAGGGATGAAAATATGAACTCTGCCAAGCTGGTTTAGCCCAGCGCAGTGTAAAAAGCAATTTCATATGGATGACAGAGAAGTCAGACACCGCGAGTCGCCGGATCCAGAGATCAGCAATCACTGCCAAAGCAGACAAAGCTGCTGTTCCGGAGCTCTTGGCCTCTCCTGCACCCGAGTGCCACCCAGCAGCTCCCTCCCCAGCTGGCTGGGATACGCTGCTGGCTGGAAGGAGGGGAGGCAGAAACCCCCCAGTGCTCCCCGTCAATCCATGACACCGAAGCTGAGAAAGCACAGAAAGGACTCTCCAGTCAGGACAGTAAGAGACAGGTAAACTGAGTGAGGGAAGGGAAGCTTCACAGCTATCTCATTTCAAGTCTATTAAATATGTCTGAATTCTAGCAGATGAATGGTTTGCTCAGCTGCCTTGAACAGAAGAAAGATGCTGACCCTCCTCTCCAGAGGCTCTCAGGTGTTCTCTCCCATTAGAGACCAACCACAGAAATTCAGTTGAAATGAGGGGGTTTAAAAGGAAGCACACAGGAGCCTTGCTCTCCCTTGGTTATTCTGACTGGTAAGCAAAGAAGCTACTTTCAAAGCTTAACCTGCAAGGACAGTTCACACCTTTCCCCACCTGCTTGCCTTGCAGCGCCTGCCCACGATGCCCGTGTCCGACTCACTCAATGCCCAGCATTACACACAGTCCCCAGCCTTGCTCCGGGCCCGCAAGATGTGGGTTTCTGCACCGGGTCTCCAGCAGGCACCTCACAGCATTTAGTGTCTCGGGACACAGAAGGCCAGGTATGCTGCTGGATACAACCTGCTGAGATAAAGAGCCTCTCCTACTGAAGATCAGAAGCTTGAACTCTGAAGAACTTACAACTTAAAGAGCACTAGTTTGCAAGACTATCTGCCCTGATTAAATAATATTCCAACAAAGAGCAGCACTAAGCTTCCAGGCAACAAGCAGTATCAGCTATGTCTAGGGGACCTGACTGCGTCCAGCATCTCGCTCTTCCCTCCTCTGCCCCCTCGCAGGACCCTCAGGGTCACAGAGCAGCGAGGGGAGCCAGCTCATGCAGACACGGCACAACGTAGCAGCAGACACAGAATCACAGAGCTGGCAGGGTTGGAAGGGACCTCACAGATCATCCCATCCCAACCCCCCTTTCGGGCCCGCTGGGTACTCGCTGCGAGAGGCCTCCCTCTGAGCGCAGCCCTCTGCGAGCGGCACGGGGGAGGAGAAGCGGCCGTACCGGTGCACGCCGCTGTTGCAGATGATGATGTGGCAGGCTCCCAGCCTGCTGCAGAGCTCGGCGGCCACCGAGAGCAGCCCGACGCCGGAGGCCGCGCAGGCCGTGTGCGCGCAGGCGGCCGTGCGCTTGGAGCGGATGAAGGACCCGACCAGGCGGTAAAGCTCGTCCAAGCAGTTGAGAGGCCTCATCAGCTGCAAGAGAGGAAGAGAGAGATTGGCACATTAGCTGCTGAGAGCGCGTGAAACGCTCTTCTAGAGCGGGTCACGGCAGAGGCCGGTGGGCTGGCCGGGCTGGCTCAGCACAGCCTTCTGCCGCAGGGCCCGCGACCGCTCTCCCGAGCTTTGCGATTCTTCTGCCACCGACCACGCTCCCAGTCCTGCCCACGGAAGCGGTTTTCTCTGCCACAGGCTGAACAGACCCACGGGTGCCACTTCCACTAACGGCACCGGCACAGAAGGGGAGCCGTGAAGACACGGCCTACAGCCAGCGATGCCGAGAGCGGCAAACCAACTCGCTAAGAAACTCATCTCATTAAGACAACAGCATCCTTCACTGATGCAGATGCCCAGTTCCTAATTCTAATAACACAGGAAAAATAAAAGTGAACAGAAGCGACAAAAACATACTAGAAAACAAGAATGGTTAACCGCATAGTGGGACTGCAAATAATACAGAAAAGAAATAACCCTCCTAGTAAAGCAGCTTCACGTGGAAGGCTGCCCTCAGAAGAGGAGCCTTCGAGAGTGGTCTAGCAATGAAAACCACCCCCAGCAACAGCACGGCCCATTAAATGGATTGCCACAGCCCCGGGATCTCTCAGCTCCAGAAAAAAGATGAAGGCATTTGAAGAAAGCTTAAATGAGGGGGTTCAGAAGAAAAAAAGCAGCTCCTCCTTTTCCTGCCCCACTGCTCACTCCAGCTTTCAACAATTCAGTTTTTCAATGGAATCAAGAAAGCCTCAGGAAAGGACTCCAGTAGCAGAGTGTGTAACATGCAGTTTCATTAAGCATTTCATGTTTCTATTTACCTTATCTATGTAAGCTGCTTTCGATGTTGAGTTTGGAGGCAAGTTGGATTTGTCCAGGTAGAATGCCCTGAAAAAAACAAACAGAGTAAGGCAAAACCCCCGTTAATTGTTTAAAGCCCTGAACAAAAGGTATGTGACTATTCTGAGCCACCATCCTAAGGTGGGAATATTTATCTTAGTTCTAGTGGCCTTTGCTTCCCGTGGCTTTGCAGTTTTGAAAGGCATCTTCTCACAGATTTGAGGTTTGCACGAAACCCCCAGAAAGCACAAAACAAACCTAGTCCTGTTATTCCATTAAGCCTGTTGCATGATCCACAATGTGCTCGGTGTCAAAGGAAGCTGGAGACTATGGGAAAGAAAAGAGGTTTGCAGAGAAAATGACTCATAAATCACTCTGAGGGGCCACGGCACACAAAAGCCACCTCGGCATCACCGGGCTGCCCTGTCCTCTGCTAGCGGAGCGAGAGAGCAGCGCAGCAGCCTGCACCCCCGGCACGGCACCCGACCCAAAGCCTGCACCCGCTTTTCTGCTGGGCCACAGGAAAATCTGCTTCGTTCAGAGCCTGTTCAGCACTCCCGTTCTCTCTGGGCTGTTATTTCAGCAAATTCAGCTCCGTTAAACGAAACCAGAACCCAAATATAGAACAGTACACACATTAATGGAGTACATGGAAAATAATCAACTCGGAGTAGAAAATGAAGCAACACGGACACTAGAATGGGACAGACAATTATAGGGATTATTCCATTAATTCAGTCAACTATTCATTCACCTAAAGAACAAACAAAAATCAACTACAGACAACACTAAACATCAAAATATCCTGTTACAAATGAAATTTGTATTCGCCTCTCCCCACGACCAGATAACACTCCCAGATGTTCTTCAAGTGCGTTATTTTTATTGCTTTTCATAAAAACTGTCGTCAGTATTTTACAGAACATGACGAAGTGTGGACAGCATATAAATTTCCAAAGCACTTCACTTAATTACCGAATGCTTCTTAAGGTCCTTAATCATATTTTATGGGAAAAGTTAATGGCAATCTTGGCACGGTGCCCAATTTGGACAATATTTCCCAAACCATTTGAAATAAACAGGAATGAAATCATAGTTCTTTGTCTGCAAATGGATGCTAGTTTGGCTTCTAAAAGCCCTGCAGTTTCTCTGAGCTGTAGGAGAAAAGCCTTTCTTTAGAACAAGGTAGAAAATCCAATAGGCATTAAAACTACAGGGGATTATTGCTGTGCTCTGCTTTTGTAAGATACCCCTGCATAACAATGTCAAGGCAGAAAATGTCTCAGGCTTCAAAAAGAAAAACCTATCACAAGATAAATGTGTTGCTGAGATGTTTTCCCAGGCTTGGGTACAAAGGAGATGCAGAAGTATTGATGTTTTCTTATAGGGTACCCTCCAAAACTGCCCCAGACGTGGGAAATCCTGAAAATTTGAAATACTGAAAATTGTACCCTAAGGGGATGCAAACCTGCAGAGAGCACATCCTGAGGAGCTCTGCTTAGCCTGGAGAAACAGAGGGAGACCTTGCTCCTGACAACCCCCTGAGAGGAGGTTGGAGCCAGGGAGGGTCAGGCTCTGCCCCCCGGGAACAGGCAACAAGTGACAAGAGGAGCTGGCCACAGGTTGCCCCAGGGGAGGTTTAGGTTGGAGCTGAGGAACAATTTCTCCCCCTCCGGGGTTGTCCAGGGCTGTCCCAGGCTGCCCAGGGCAGGGGTGCAGTCCCCGTGATCCCTGGAGGGGTTTCCAAGCTGTGGAGCTGTGGTGCTGAGGGACAGGGGGCAGTGGTGCCCTGGCACTGCTGGGGGAATGGGTGGGCTCCATGATCTGAAAGGGCTCTTCCAACCCAAATGATGCTGGGATTTTATGATTCCTGGCACACTCCAGGCAAAAAGCCCAGCTCCTGTCAGCCTCTACTGTAAGTGTAAGCAAAGAGAACCTGGGGAACAACGCGGTCGTGGGGAGGAGGATGAGGCTGCACAGTCAGACAAGCAAAATGCACAGAGAAAAGAGAACAATTACATTTGTTAGGCACAGAAATACCTACAAGGGGGGAGTGCTGTTAAGAAAATTTCAAGTACCAGAACTTTATGACTTTCCTGGAAACTGTCAGTGGAGTAGACTGGGAGCACAGCTGGGACACAGCCTAGAAAACCAAATTCCTGTGAAACTCGACTCCTCAACTGAGGGGATGACTCCTCATAGTGCTTCTCATTCTCTTGCCAGCCTGTGCACCTGGCTGAATGACTGGTCTAAACTGTCTCCAGTGTGTAAAGAGGGCAGGCTAAGGAACCGGCATTAGGAGGAGTACAAGGATCTGAGGTGTGAACTGAGGAGGATGCTTGCAAGGGACCAGAGCTGCTATCCCAGCAGGGACCTCGCAGCCCGACTCTCAAACCTTCGTGAACAGACAAGCAGGGGAACACAGACACGTGAAGACAAAGCCATGGGTGACCAAAAATAATAAAAAAAAAAAACGAAAAACCCGCAACATTTGCTCTATATGTAACACTGCCCACTTCCCACACACTACCTGTTAACCCTGTTTTTCCCAGAAACCAGCCTCCAGCATCCCTACCTACTCCCAAGACCACTTGCAACCATCCCCTTTGTGATGTGAAAGGGAAGCTCTTGGGTCACAGTCCAGTTACAGCTGCCTTCCTGCTTCTCCCATCATTATCCGACAAGCCAAATCCACACTGAACCCATTAGTACTAACTAATTGCTTCCACATTTGCCTTTCAGACAGTGGACGTCTCCCTTTTGGCTCCTGATATTGCAGACATGGAATGGACTGCTAAGACAGACAACACGCCAAATAGTCCTTGGGTGGGCAGGGTTTCTGCTACAGCTACGAGAGGAACAAGCTGCAGACCTGAGCTGGATTCCTGTCGGCGACCAGGAGTGAAAGGAAAAGCCCCACCTCTGATCCTGCAAGACAGGTTCCCTGTGTTTGCGGAGGATAAAGGAAGAGAGTGAAGCAGAATGAAGCAAGAGAATGAAGCAGAATGAAGCAGACATCCACCTCTGTCAGCAACCACCCAGCATATACAAGCATTCGAGACACATAAGTTTCAATTTCATAACACCAGCTGTAATAAATCCTGAGCACGCTTTGTCAAAAGTCTAAAGAAACAGTGAATTTACACTCACAGAAAGAGGACAGCACTGGAAGATAAAAACCCCAGCTAAATTCGAGCCAGCTGGCAGCATCTTTTAGACTAGCTAGACAAATTTAATTTACTTTGTCCAGGATCCCTCAATTCTCTCTCTGGTCTTGCTTCACTTCGATGCCATGAATCTTAATTTCTGTTCTACCTAAAATGCTTCTCATTAAGCTCATCAGGAGACAAATGTAGCTATTCTTTCCTTGTTATGTCCTTCAGAGTGAGTGTATAATTCTCAATCTCTCCTTCATCAAGATTTTGTATTTAGGAGGAGTTCAGCCACGAGCATCTAGTTCATTTGGGACCACATCAGAAAGATCTACAAGGCATTAAGTTGTCCAACTTTTATAGCCGTATAAACTATACGATACATTTGTGTATGTAGCACTGCAGTCCAGTTTTAATGTGGCTTTTTTTTAAACACAAAGCAATCTATCAAAGGCCTAGTATTGAAAATAGGAAAACAGTTTTTCACCTGTTTTATAAACATCCCACTGCACCGAAAAGAAAATATTTTCAGACTCGCTTTCTGAAACCTGTAACTCTCCTCGGGTTACTCTTTTCTGAGTTTGATGGCAACAACAAAACCTGTTAACATGTCGCTCGCTGAAGTGGAGAGACAGGAAGGAAGGGGCTTGGAAAAGCTTTCCCCTGGAAGCAGTGGGGGAAGAATCTGCTGGTTTGAAGGTGGATTTTAATGCATTTATTACAGGTTATCGATACGTGATCTGGTCTTTGTGATAACGCAGGTATTGTCTCGAGGACCCATCAGTCTGTTCCAGGGACCGAAGAGCTCTTTCTTTCCCAGTAATTAACTATCTCTAAGCAGATATGTCCTTTATGTCATTGTATCTCATTTATACCAAAGCAACTATTAGAGAATTCCAGCCCAGCCTGAAGCCACGAGTGCCATCACATCTATTTTCTGCCTTGACTAAATTATACAGGATACGGAAAACATCAGCCTGCCAAGAAGCCTGCAGCTCGAGAGGCTGCTGCCCCTGCCCATGTGCGGCGATAAATAGAAAGAAGATGTTCTGTTCCTCAGACAGATTTTGTTCCATGCTTGCCTAAGTTCTAGGGGCAGAAATAGTTTCCCTCTGTTGTCTTGTTTTAAAATTTAAAGAAACATGAAAACCCAACAGCATGAAAACTTCATGGGTTATAATGTCCCCAAATAAAGAATGAAATTCAGCCTGCCGTTGTTCTGCGGAGGGCTACTCGTGCCATCAAACACACCACGGGCTGCAGGCTGAGAGACTGAAGGTACGTTGTAAATGAAGCACTTTAAAAAGACAAATATTATATTCAGTGTAATCAGATGTTCAGTGTAATGAGGGTAGTTAGCTAAATCATTTGTCGCTAGAGTCACTGATTATAATTGCTTCCGCAGCGTAAGAGACTTGAATTTACCTCCTAAAATGATACCTGAGAAAGCAGCAACACAGGGGGAAACCCCAGCCCCCCAAAACAGGCCTTTTCCCTTGACTCTGCCTTTAATTTCTCTCCTGTTACGGCTGTACAGCAGGCTAGAAAGGAGCTGCCAATAACCCTGGACACAGCTGACTTCAAAGAATAGCTCCAAATCACACAGAATGGGAGGCAGGAAGGAAGGAACAGTTTCTTCCAGACCTTCTTTGTCTATTGATGCACAGGCAAGTTAATTACTGCACGGTGGTAATTAGCACCAGCCCCCGTGGCGGGGCTGGGGAGCGATCCTCAGCTGTCTCCCACAGCATCAGCCTGTCCTTGGAGGGAGGAACTGGGTCATCATCTAGTCGGGGGTGTCACACCAACGTCCACGCTGGGGATAAAAGGAAAGTTATGGGAAAGTAGAGCTCTCCTGACCTCACCTTCATCTAGTGGTGTGCTTATTTCCCCCTGAATATTCCCAACCCAAGCCACCATAACATCAGGAACCAAACTGTAAAGGTGTTTAGATGTCTAAATGCAAGCATAGGTGTTGAAGAGCCACACAAATCACTTGTGAATCCAAAAGCCAGTGATTCCACTCATTTCTCATCACTAAAGCAATTATCTGCATGGACAGTTTTGGCATTCAAACAGTCGCTGGGCAGTTTTAGGTACCTACACTCCACCCAGTTTGCTCCTGCAGCCAACCCCATGCAGCGAAGCACTGCAGAGACCCAGCAGCACGCTTGGTGCGGCCACAGGAGCGACCCACTGAAGGGTCCGTGCCCTGGGCATCACCTCTGCCTTTGAGACATGTCCCTCATCTGCACAGGAACACCCGGGGAAGGACTCTTAAAGAGCTGATGTGCCTGGACTTTTCTGATGAAGCAGCTATCCAGGAGCACCTCCAGAAAATTGCATTTTAATCGAATGCCATGGGAAGGACCCATTTTTCTCCAGAAAGAGAATTCAAAGACAAAAAGACCCCTCAGACTAATCCAATAAAACGTCAAATACTCACCAAGAAAGAAAGACTGGAAGAGCAAGCTTCCTTACTACTGCAGACTAGAAATCCCATCCTGTCCAAACCTCTGATAACTTGGAGACATGACAGAAGCCATCATTCCTAAGTCCATTTTTTAAAATGGCTTACTTTTTGCTGGAAGATGATCCAAAATCTGAGTTTTCTGAGGATAAAAACTGCTCTCATAGCCAACTAACTCTGTTCCCTTAAAGTCACTGTTCAGCCCAAGGACCGGCTGGGGTACAGCCACTCAGGTACCCGTGTACCAGGGTCTGTCCCGAGGGCCTGCAGGAATGTTCCTTCCTCTGGAAGGTACCCATCAGGCAGGAGCACACAGACTGGGCTCCTGCAGCATCAGCCTCCAGACAGGGCAGGGACACGGGTTCTTAATGGTCCTCTTCCAAACCAGAAGGCAACTGCTGAACTATCAAACACAGAGTAACAACGATCTTTAAAAAGCTTCGCTGACCTAATTACTTTCACTCGGCTGTCCTGCGTGGTTCTCATTAGCAAACAATTCGATGGGGTTAGATTTACATTGCTGGCAACAACCAGCACCAGCTCAACCTGCAAACAGAATCCGAGCTTAACTTTCTCTTCCTTATCAGTGTCAGAGAAACAGAATTGGTGAACTAGAAAAATGAGCATCATCTGTCTGATGGTGAAAAGTAAATCCAGCATGATAAAGAATAACTGTGGGCCAGATGCTGAAGATTGGTTTTGGAAATGTCCTAAGTTAGGTATTGGTTGTGGGTTGGCTGGTTTTTTTAAAATAACATCTTTATTCCAATAAAGGACTTACTGCATATTGCTGGGGTAGGGGATGCTGCCTCAGGAACTGTAGAAAAACTCCACTTCAGTTGTCCTTAGAATAAAAGTTCCCATATATTATTAATTAGATTCAAATAGCTGGGGTTAAACCTGTTACGAGAAGATGGAGGGAACGTCCTCTCCATTCCACATAAGCATGAAATTCTATAACCGATTTTCAACTGTCTTTCACAAGCTCTCATAAAAATGGTAACCTTATCATTGCTATTTCATAGCTGAGGTAGTGTTTGCAAAAGCCCCAAAGCAAGAACCATGAAAGGCAGAAGCTCTTAAGATGCTCAAATCAGTGTCAAGGAGGACAATTTTGCACCTGGATTTATGGCATCACTTCTGATACTGGGGAAAAGCCGGTCACAGTTCCACAGCTACGAATGAATTTCGCAATAAAAGCAAAGACTTGGCTTCTTGGCTTTATGTGATGGATGAAGGTTGTCCTTCCTGAAATCCACTACAAATTTACTGAGATATCTTTAGATTCATTCAAATAAATAATTTGCCTATGAATTAAGGCACACATCAGTATCAGATTTATCACCCAAAAGACACCACTTTCCTCAAAAACATTCTAGGTACTAAACTTTAACAAGACTTCACCACAAGAAAGGAGGAGGCAGCTGAGCAAAGGCACTACTCATTTTTAATTTCACTCTCCTGCCCGGGTACATCCCAAGTTAGGCCAAGATCCCTCTTTGCAACAGGACCATATACAACAAAGTGGTCTCCTCTCCTTCACGTTATTAGAGCGTTATCATCTCAGTGTGGCAGGAACAAGAGAACCTGGACATGGATCAAGAGCTGCAACAACGGGTGGCTCAGCTGCAGCCTCACTGCCAGCCAGAGGGTTCATTCTCGCTCGTCCCTATCCTCTTCTCCCACTGCTTTTTCCTCTGCTGTTGCTCTCACTTGCTTCCTGCCGCTGTGGATGGAGAGGTGAGGAGGTGGCCAGCAGGGGCTCGTTTCGCAAGCAACGCGTTCCTCTCGAATGCTTTAGGGATTCTGCCTGAACAGCTTATTTCATTACTGACCAGGTGGATCTGCACAGAGGATTCCTTCCGCGTGCAGAATTTAAGAGGACATTATTACACTAGAGTACATGTCCAGGGAATATTCAATTCCACTTTTCTGTTCTTTAGAGAAACTATGAAATGTTAATATCTTCAGCTGCTGTAGTTGGTTTATCCGATGCTCCCGGCCAAACACCTACACAGGGTAGCAAACGGCAGAACAAGAACAAAGCATCTGCTTCTCTGCTTTTCCTCTTCACATTATGTCAGTGAATTCCTGACGCTGTTTGTGCCTCATTTAAGAAACGGGTTCACCAGAAAGCAAACAAAAAAATCAATTACTGAATGTTCTCATCAGACATTAGATGGCTGGGAAAAAATCCAAAGTGTTCCTATTCTCGTGCCTGGCCAGAGCTACCCATGGTCCCCTCTGCTGAATGCTGACTGTTTCCATGCTAAATTCTTGCTAAAAGCAGGCCTTGGAGGTCAGTGGCTGACCAGAGCTGTGAGTCACGACACCAAGAGAGGAACATCCCTCATCAGAGCCACAGCATGGACAGAGGCCCCAGCACACGAGGTGCAAGGTCAGGAAGAATTTAAGAGTTTGCATGAGGGCCTAATCACAGAAAAAAAGCCAAAACAAACCCAAAACAGCCCAAAAAGTCTGCCTTGTCTAATTGGTGGAATTCTCTTTCCAACATTAGCTGACTTCAACCTGGCCAAATACTGACCTGGCCAAAGCTTCTGCAAAACCCATTATACCATGAGCCTTGTCAAACAAACATTCTGGAAGAAGTGTTTGGTTTTTTTCCCCACAAATAGGAAGCACTAACACAAGAAGGTGGGCAGCAGGATAAGTAACTACGACAGTTGACATTACCATCGGAGTGCACTGACACAGATGTCACAAAACAGTGAAATATGCAGCACTCGCTGAACACAACTGGCTTTACAATCACTTTTGCTCTGGTATTACTTGGATTAAAACAGAATCTAGAGAGTCCACTGCTTTGGTAACATATTAGAGCAACACTTTTGCAAGACCCATGAAGGAAATCTTCCAACGACAGGAGTGGGCCAAGAGGTGAAGGAATTGGAACAAGAGTCCTGTTGATCCTCTTTCTCTTTCTCCACTGTTCTCAGCCTCATTTTTAACTCCTGTTCTCTGCTGCTTTTAGAAGCTTCCTAACAGCTGTAGTGAAATTATTTGTGTTTACACCCGATTCAAGAATTTTAAAAGCAAAGAGATGTGATTTTACCGCAGTCCTCTGCACTCTTTTTGTTCAACTGCCATGCAAACAGGCGTACTCGGGTGGTTTCAGAGATCCAAGGAGACGAGAGTGGTCTACGCAGACATCTTCGTTATTTTACTTCATAACGATCAGATTATTCTGTATACCAGAAAGTCTGTCTCTATCTGCAACTTCTTAATAAACTACTTCCTGAAATCCAGAGCTGCACCATGGCTACGCACACGGGCCAGGATGGTCTCCGTGACCCCTACCCGAGCCGATGCACGTACCCAGATATGTTCATATTCCCACTAGCAGGGAGAGGAAGATGCTCAGCTTTGAGGAAAACTGTACTAATTTTTAAGCCCTGTTCTGTAGGAATTTGGTAAACACAGTCTGCAAAACCAGCTCATAATGTTTCACCATTCCAATACTCCATCGTGATTAAGCAGACACTCCCTTTTCTGTACACATCAGTCCAACAGCTGGGAGGCAACGGGGAAAACAAGGTTTTAAAAAGCATCTTGATAGTGCAGAAAGCAAAGAATCAGAACCATGAACCCCGAATCTTATTCAGTCGCACACCAAAACCCAAGCACCGCACAATGCACTTCAGTTTAAAGATGTGAGAAACAGAGCTGAAAAGCAGAACTCGGTAAACTGATCTCAGGAATGCTGGGTTTATTACCCACCGTAGTTTCTGGTTATACTGCTTGACTTTTTCTAGCGAGGCTGCATTAATCTGAGCTTGAAATTCTTCTACTGAGACACTGTCTCTGTAATAATATCCTTCCATGCTCTCCAATGCTGTGAAAAGAGAAAGGAGAAGGGAGAAAAATCAGTATTAAATATTTAGTATTTGCCTTCTTCGTAGCTTTGTTCACACATTAGTGAATTACTGTTTAACCTTGAGGCTGTCACCCCACTGTGAGTTGCTGAGCTGCTTCCATATGTCATCAAATTCAGACAGATCTCTCCTTAAGATGTCATTTACCAGAAAAATTCTATTTCTCGCCCTGTGGAAAATAAAGAGGAGTGTGCTAGTTTGAGTTCTGGTCCTCCAATTAAAGTACTCCTGCCCTGTGAATGTAAACGTGGGGTTTAGTTCTGATGTATCCTGGAAGAAAACTGTAGAATGAGCTGTGGTAGAGGAGGGGAAGGACCAATGGACCAGCTACTGTCACAGAGGGAGACCACACAGCTTCTTACAAGGCTCAGTCCTATGAGGCACTCGAGCCTCTAGTTATCCTCGCTGATAAGCAAAGCAAACGTCTCTGGAGCGGCAGAAATGCCCTACGAGCTCCTTTTCAGGGATCAGGTTAAGTTTCTAAAGACAAATACTTGACCATGGTCCACTTGCACTGTATCCCCTTCACCAAAGGATGAGAACCACAGAATCATTTAGGGTGGAAAAGGCCTTTCAGTTTGTGTCCAGCCGTTATATATTGCTAAAAGAAGTCGGGAGCTAAACAAAGACTTCCATTAAAAGAAGGATTGTGTGTCCCTCTCGTAAAGTCATCGCACAGAAATTAAAAGGAGGAAAAAATTACACAGTACCTTTCTATTTTGGGATTAAAAAAACCCCAACATTCCCCCAACATTAATTTAGATACTCAGGGAAGTTTAACCTTTCCTTTAGCCAAGCCAAATCAAGTGTTTGAAAGGTTCTCAGTAAAATCTGAACTGGAAAAAAACCACAACAAAAATCAAGATTTTCACATTAAGAGTTTAACCTTAGCATAAAACAGAGCAAAGGCTCTTGAAATCGTTTTTTTTTTGAAAGAGGCAGTAAAGATTTACAATTAGGAATATCATCACTTTAATAATCCACCAGCATTCTAGGAATTCATCACCCTACCAGAGAACACAAGCAATAAGCAGAGTTCTGGGGGAAACGCGCTGCCCTCTCCCAGCTCCAGCTGCAGCCAGAATATTAATTCTGCTTGTACTGCTTAATAAGCCCAGTTAATAAATAATTCATTCATTGTGAGAGAACATGCAAATTGCACTTCCCTCCTCCTGCTTTCAGTTTGTAATTCTCCTCCTGTGTGAAAAATAGCAGATTTCACCAGTCACACTTGCTGCTCACACCAGAAAGCCCCCCCAGAGACCCTCTGAACTCCACTGATCACAGCATCTTAGCGCAACCAGAGCGGATCCTCCACACAGCTTATTTTACTGGCTTTTCTTCAAGCCCTTTTGTGAGGACACTTTCCCTTGCAAACATGTCTTGGATGGTATTCTGGGATCCAAATTCAGATTACAGACTTGCAGCTTCAGACACGGAGCTTTGCAGCAAGGAGATGAACAGGCTGATGTGCACCGACTTCTGCCCTTGACAAAATATTCCAAACCCATGAAGTGTTCCACTTGAGAACATCACAAACCACTGTATTTGAGGCAGGAAACAGGTTAGCTCTGGTCACCTTGGGAAGCAAGAATTTACTTCACAGAAGAATGTGCAGAAGATTAACTGAAATTTATTAGCTACGAAGGTAGGAAAGATGGGGATCTACTGAGTTTGATGGCAGCTCAGCCAAACCTCGCAGGAAAGAAGTAAGAAAGAGAATCCCAACTGACTCATTAATGAGGGGGGGAAAAAAAACCCCAAAACCCAGAATAATGATTTAAACACTAAGATTTAACTTCTTATCCAGGACTTCTTAATCCTTGGAGTCTAATGGGGTATTTTGGAGGGGGATCCTTGAAAACTAAAGAAATCTCGTATGGTAAGAAATGAAAAAAAGTTTCTATATTACAGGAAATTATTAAGCAGATGCAACACTTGAATGAATCTTTGCCCTTTAACTACATACAAAGATGCTTATCCCAAGACTCATATTTTGGGCTTCTGGAAACAGAAAGGGGGGAAAAAATAAATCAATCTGCAAAATAAATTCTGTAGCACACTGAATCCCCTCCCAGATCTCCAGGATTTCATCCAAAGCAAGACATTTTCTGCTCTCTTTCATGTGCCTTTATTATCTGCTCTGCTGAAAGGTGTCTCCTGCTCAGTGCTCTCTCCTTCTCCTATGACAAAAATCAATCTGTTCAAAAGAAATCCACTGAAGCCTGTCTTGATTAGTTTAAAAATCAGACTTCAGGGATCTTATTTAAATAACAAAAACGTGTTTGAAGTTTACAGTGTGTTCAGCTATTCCTTCATGTCTCTTACTGTTTGCTATTTGTACATCCCCCTAAACTCCTCCTCAGTATGCCTGACTTCTCCCTGTTCCACACAAACCCTTGAAGCCTTTCACGAGGTGCAGAGCACTGCCATGAAGGAGGATTCCTTCTTTGGTGTTGGAATCATATAACTTGATATAAAGTTAGAAATGTATACCCATACCTCTATTTTTTTTTATCGCAAATCTCAGCATTTCTTAAATGCACGTTTTACTTCAAAGTTCTTAATAAACACCCACATTAAAAAACATATTAAACATTGTGCCCTTCTAGTTAAAGGAATTAAATCAGGGTGAGTAAGCAGCGTTTCAAAGAGAATTAAATATTACATGGAAGAGCTGAGAAGAGAAAAAAACCCCAAAAAACTCAAGTTACCTTGTGAAAAAAGTACTGGGTGGATTTTAAATCCCCCTCCATTCTTCAGCCTCTGGGGAAGCTGCTCAAAGTGGTAGCCATCCAGGTAGAAGTAAACCTTCAGGGACTGGCGGCTGCCCTCGGCGTGGTACGTGATGGGTACGTCTGAGGACAGAGGCAGTGTTAGCACTCCAAAACACACATCTGTTGGAGGAGAGGTCCTCACTACGCATGGCTACGGGGGCTGTGTACGACCCAAGTGATTAATCTACACTGCCCACCACCAAAAGCCAGGGGAAATCTTCCATTTAGCTAAATCTCTCAGCACTCAGTGTAATTGAGTTTAAGCTTTGCGTGCATTTCTTGTTTGTTGTTTCCACACGTAAGTTGAAAGCAGCAACGATAAATTTTTGTGATTTGCATTAATAATCTTATGTAGTTTTACACAGTGTATGTAAATTATTTTGTACCTAAAAGGAAAAGATTCCAAAGGAACTTCTTTATGATTAAAGTAATAAGAAAAAGAGGGGGTTTTTTGTCTTATTGATTATGCAGAATCATATGTAAAAGAATAAATTTGCCTGTTCCTTGTCTTCTGTAACCACAGCCACGATGACTGTGGAGGCAGCACGTAAACCAAAAGGAAATACAGATTTTATTACAACCCTGTAACACCCAGACCTTGCTTTTATCTCCGTTTCAGCAATAGGAGCAGTTCGTGACACCAGCACAGAGCTAACCCCCCATCAGGAGGCCCTCCTGTAACGCCTGTTCCGTGCTGGTCCCTGGCTTGGGAGGGCTTTTAAAAACACACTGAGCAGGGTCCTTACCTGAATTATACAGGAATAAACAGGGTCTTACCCCAGACAATTCCTACCTGACTGCCAGCCCTGCGCTAGGGAATTCTTTGGAGCACGGGCAGCTCTGTGTCTCCTGGTTTTGGTTGCTGCAGAACTTCCCTCATGTGTGGTCTCAAGTCCAACGGGGAATTGTTTTGGGAAGGCTTGATGTGAAGCAGACATGCTTTCCTCCCTTCCCAGGGGAGTTAGGGGACTTATGAGGGCTTTTTGCTCGCTGAACAAAGTTCACTGCAGGGAAATTTCTCCTGGCTGAGAACTTATTAATAAACTGAGTGAAGGGTACAAAGAGCAGACTGCAAAGACAGCCCCTTCCTGGGAGTGGGTGAGCGTTGGGAGGAAGGGCTCAGGACCCTGATGGGCTGCACCAGCAGATCTCCCAGGAAGCTTCCTGCACAATTCAAAGCCATCCTCATAACATTTGCTGTCTCCTCGAGATCTACTTTGTCTCTCAGCTGGTAAAATGAAACCGTTTTTAATGCTTCTCCATCTCATCTCAGCTGCATTTCTCTGCTGAGACCTTCAAGGTTATTTTACACATGACTCTTCAATAACAACTGGATCTTCCAGGGACTTTCCTGATGCAGTCACATACTCCCAATGCAAAATTCACTTAAGCAAACAGTTTTGCCCCCAAGGTTACTGACATTGCCAGATACCGACTCCACGTCGTCACTGATGTCAGTTGTATTTCAGGGAATCTAGGAATATGAGGAGAGCTACAGATCTACTAATTCCCCGTGATCCTGAGTTGTGTAACGTTCCCCGTGGGAGGTAACGTGCTGGGAGAGAAAAATGTTACCAATACAGAAAATGCTTCTGAACAGTAAAGCCCAGATAGCGATTATAATTACTCACTCGCAACTAGTGGTTCTGGCTCTGATTGTCTGAAGAAAAAAATAACTTTTTCCAAGTCAAACAGTGCAACCAGTGTATCTTCCAGCATGGCTTGTTCATCGGCCTAAAAAAGGCAAAAGAAAAACTGAAACAGTCACTTCAGCCAAATTTTTTTCCCTACCAGAAATAATAGGAGAGCAGGACGTACAAGTCACTACGAAACACTGCACAGCATTTCACTGCTGCAGTGTACAACCTAATTAACTCCTAGATGGTGTAAGTATCTTTGTTTCTATTGGCACTTCCCTCTTATTTCTAGCCCAAGATTATTAAACTGACTGTGATCATTTCACATACCACATTAACAGGTAATTTATAGCTACCATCACTTCTCACGGCTGCTAATCAAACAATACTGTAATTATTCTTTATGTAACAGACCAGACTTCAACAGCTTGTCTTGATACCAGGTCCAGCTTATAAATTAACATGGGGGGGAAATATGAAAACCAAATTATTTTTCTCATTTTTCTTTATAAAATGCCATCATTTCAGCATTTCATTTATAAACACTAGATGAGAGCTCATCACATCCACTCGAAGCACCAGTAACTCAACAGGAAGCTCAGCTCGAGCGAGGCTCAGGGGGCTTTGCACCATCACCTACGAAACTCTAGGTGCAAATCAAGCACATAGATGGGCCAATATTCTGATCTGTGCCTGTGGTTCACTCTGTGCGCTCCAGAGAGAAAGAGATCCAGAGTAATTTACAAGAAAAAAGCTGCAGGAAGCAAAGTACCAACTTCTTGGGACACTTGACTTTCAAAAGAGCAATAGTCATCTACAAGTGTGGTCATCTCGGGTTAAATATGCAGAGCAATTACAGCAGAAACCAATAATCATCACTTAAAGTAATTCTGCTCTTTACAGAACCCTCCCCAGCACCTGAAGTTGGCCAAATGGAAATCTGAAGCATGTGCTTTTCCTCCTCTTAAAAACTACATCAGTAGGAAGGCAAAGATAATAAACTACCAGCTCACTGAATTACAGAAAGGGGAAAAAAAAGCCATCATCATTTCCCCTGATCTCTATAGTCAAATAGCATTCCCTTTTGTATTTATGAAAAAGCAAGGCTGCTAGAAAGATTCTGTCTCCTGGTTCAGTTTATGGAGTCTCTATGGACAGAGCAGTTTTACCAGCAGAATTATCTGAAAGCCCTTCAGTGACATGGGAAATCTTTGCACCACTGCTCATTCTTGCCTGAACTCTGGCCATAACGAGCATAATTTCCTTCAAGTACCCTTGTTTAAAATCACATGGATCATTTGTAAGCACAATAGTGCTGAGAAGGTATTGAAAAATATGTTTCCCTTGGTTAATAACAGTTAGAAGAGACTAAATTTTATTTTCAATTGCACAGTGCACACTGCTGGGATCTGGTTAGTAGCCCACGTAGTGGCATTTCCACCACAAAGGAAACCTCTACAGTCTTGAAAGGCAAACCAGAAGTATTCAGTGCTGTAAGGACAAGAGTTATTTTGAGATAACTTGACAACCAAGCGCATGGAAAAAACACAAGAGAGGCACCAATTGAATTTACTCTGGAACTCTGGGGACTCCAGCACCAGGGCACACCGGTGCTGGCTGGGGATAAAAAGCATCCAAGACTCCAGACACGAGCCCGAGCTGCCCTGGCCGTGCTTCCTTCGCGTGCCGCTGCCGGGGATGAAGAGCCCTCCCGTCTCCCCCAGGCACTGACCTGACCTGGGTTTATTCCCCACATCTCATCCTGACTTACCCTGTCCCACACAAGCCCAGGCAGGTACCTCAGCCACCCCGAGGTAGCTGCTCACACTAGCTCAAGTCAGTGCTCTCCAAAACAACACCACAGACTAGCACTGTATGACCAGGATTCAGAAACAGCTTTACTTCACCAGTTCTTCAGCTTAGCAGGAACCAGCCTAAAGTGAGGAGCAGCTTGAAGAGCTGAAGCAGCACTTTGGATAGCTGGGGATTAGAGGACTATAAAAGCCATGTCCTGGTTTTGAACTGCTTCTTAAGCCACGGGTCTTTGCCAAGCCTTGTGAAGAAAGAGCAGCTTTCCAAGGAGGCTACAAGGATTTGCCCCACGGCTGGAGTAAAAGAGACTGGCACTTCTGGTCCTTTGGCTACTACAGACCTAATGGGTTTGAGGGGTTTGTATTTCTCTTGTGCTGCTGCTCTCTGCAAAGTGAAGTTCTGGGTGTCTCCTAACACCACATCCACTCCTGAGGAGCAGCTTCAATGGTGGTGGGGAGCCAAGGGTAACCTCACTATCTGCTGTCTCAGAACAGACATCACGTCGTCTTCGTGGGAATCCCCACATCACGAACAAACGTCTCCTCGATCTGCAACTACCTAAATTGCAGGTTCTCCAAACAGCAGCTCATTAAATACCAAGCTAAGCACGAAGGACACAGGAAATCACATTTATAGCTGAAACTCTGAGACCGTGCCCCTGGTTCAGGGCACAAACACGGGCCATGCCCAGGCAGGTCACGCGAGCGGCCTTACCAGGTTGGGCGAGAGCAGGGACTGGAAATGGAGGAGAAGCCCTGCACTGGCTATCTGTTCCAACCACCTCCTGCTGGCCTCCAGCGTCTCCAGTTCATACTCCTTGTTGTTGTCAAACATCTGATTTAAGGCCACCATCAGTTGCTCGGAAAAGGCGCAGACCGTGGCCACGAGGCTCTGGCAGAAGACCATGTCTCTCCTCAGCTGTATCTCGCTGTCTGGGATGGGTAAAGCAAAAGAGGAAAAAGGGAAAACGGAGCAGGAGATCCATTGACAGCAAGGAAACGGGGCTGGATTTCCTTTTCTGTGCCCGAGAAACCCAAGTCATGTTAACGTAAGGTAAATTCCAAGTTTGCAGCCTAATGTTGTTCCCATTAAACAGCAATCCACAACCAACGCTGCAGTTTTCCACAACAGAAGATTATTTTATAATTCTAAAAGTACGTAGAGACGTGTTTAAAACCTGGATTTAAAGCAGCTCTTCAGAACCCAAGTATTCTTGATCTGGTAGATTTTAACTTACATTTTAACATGCATTCTATGTACTTGTCACTGGACATGAGCCAAATCTTTCTACTGCAGTGTGAGAACCAGCTGGGCACAAACCCATTTACTGCCCACAGGGAAGCAGGGATGGTTAGAAGCTCCTGAGGTGACTGCAACACCCAGTCAAGTCCCCAAGGACCAGCCGGGCAGGCAGATGAGAAGTCCCCGCTGTGATGCACAGAGGGGAGCACGGGAGCGTCGCTGCCAGCACACAGCCTCTCCACAGGCACTATCCATGTTGTGAACATGGAATCTATGCAGCAAGCACGGAGCAGCATCACACAGCCAGAAGGCAGCTGAGATGTATGGTGTCAGGGAAGTCCAGGACGGGTCCCTGGGTAGAAGTCTAAGGCCCGACTGGGAGCTGATTTAAATTAGGGACTATCAAACCTACTGCTTTGTTCTGGAGGGCACAGGCATTGGATTAGTTAAAAGGGAAAAAGAGTTAGGAAGGTAAACACATTCTCAATGAAGTACAAAACTGTAGTGATAAATATTCAGTCCTTTCTTCCTTCTCTTTCCTGAAGGTTTTCAAGCATTTTCATCACTATGAGCTCATAGGCAAACATCAATTGCAAATGGTACGGGTAGACTTCACCTTTCTCAGAGCAAGAGAAGATTAAGTGGTATCGAGGTCTTTCCAAAGCCTAAAATCTTTGTCCTCACTTTTAGATTCCTCTGCCCCTAAGAAGCTTAGCTCCTTTTCCACCTTCTCTACGGAGCTGGCAAGACTTGAGCTGACTGGGTGAGTCAGCAGGAATAATTCGGCACTCACAGAACGACTGCGGACTCTCAAACTAGGCTGTTCTTGGACTCCGGGCATTGCTCAAGCTAACTCCTTTCAGACTCTTTTCCTTCTGAGGCCTTCTCCATTCTTTTCCTGTTGGCAACAGTGACCACTCTTTTGCTGTCACTTTGATTCCATCTGCCAGGATCTCAGGAATGTTTCCCATAAACGGGCTATCACCGTGCTTCTGCCCTGCGACTTGTTGCTTTCCGGTTTGGTTATTAAAATCAACCTCTCTCTACAAGCTCTCAGAAGTTGTCCAGAATCCAGTATAGACAGAATTTTATTTTTCTTTTTAACACTCCACCCAAAAGTCCCCCTGGCCTCTGCATGGTCAAACCCCTCCCGGTGCCACAGCAGCACCCAGGGATCCCAGCCCAAGGCACATTCTCTCTCCTCGCCTTGCTCAGTTTTCTCTGACTTCTGGTGCCTTCCTCTGCTCCTGAAGCAGCCCCTGTCTGCCTCCAACAGCCCATCACCTCATCTCATCGAGCACTGCCCCTGAACAGCAGGCACTGCACACAAGAGCACTGGGGGCTCTTCTTACAAAAAGATTTGGGTTTTCTTTTTTTTTAAATACACTAGAGAATTTACAAAGTTATGAACCCACGTAAACCAGATCTCTTCCAAAAAGGAAGAGCTTAATTTTTTTTTCTAGATATATTAAAACATTCTTTAGTCTTAAATTCTTAAAAATATTCTCTAAAATAAAAAAAAAAAGGAAAGGTATGGGTCTGGAAACGGGAACGAAGAGAAAATAGAAAAGACAGTAAATAGGAAAAAGCTGAAAAGCAGAATGACAGAAGTGGTACTGCACACAAGCTCAGTGATTTAGTAGTTACTTCATCTGCTGAGATCCAAAGTAAATGACTAGAGAAGGTGTTCTGCATTAAAAATAAACCAATAAAAGAATAGTGCCATGTCTGTAAGAAACTGCTCTGGGTTTGTTTTGTGCTTCAGGAATCCTCACTGTAAGCACAGGAGGAAGTTGTTGATTATTAGGTTATCATATCTGAGGTTTTTTTCCCCTTTCTCTAAACACAGCATTCAGTCCAAAAGCACAAAAAGATCTCAAGCCACCCACGTTTCCTTCCCCCACTCCCCAAACAAGCAGAATTACCTGTATACTCCAGAAGCGCCAAGAGTATTCGTGCCTTCACCTCTTCAAGAGAAAAAGAAAATGCATTTGAGGTCATGGCTCAAAGTGTTTTCACCAACACAGTAATGCATTTGCAGCTGCTCATTTTATACCAGCTTAGCTCCAAGTTCTGCTGTCAGCAATCCTGACAACAGCTCGTCGGTGCCGTGGATGGAAAGGGAGAGCCAAGACCGTCTGAAACCGGCCGAGACCCCGTGACGGGAGAAGGTGAGGCAAAGGGTGCCCTCCTCCAACAGCAGAACAGAGCCTTTGCCTGCTTCTCTGCACTAGGCACCATCACAAGCACAACAGTTTCTACAAGTTATTAACAGAAGAAAACCTTTTCTAATCCTAATTTCTGAAACCAGAAAATGCCAGCGGTTTTATGGTTCTGTAAACACCAAGATCCTTCTGATAAATATTGCCATCCCACACAGCAGCGCTGCAGAAAGAGAAGCATCGTACCCTAGAGAGGCAGCAGCTCATTTGGACCTGGCTGAATATTCCCACAGAACTCTTTGAAACCAAATTCACCTGCATAACCTCAGGTCAGTATCGAGGGTATATGACCAACGGTGAGATGAGTTACATCTGCTAATTCTACCTGTGGGCAACAACAAACGCGTGAGAATGTCCTGCTGGGCTTTGGGGTGAGAAGGGCAGCAAGGAAGAAATGCTACAGACACATTTTCGTCCCTCCTGAACTACATGATTAATACTTCACCACAATTTCTTTTTGGCTGAAGACAGACCTGTATAAAAAGGGATCCAAAAATATGTATTCATTTTTCACCCAGTGACAGCCACCATTAAACTAAAAGCAGTATTCTTAGCACTGGAGAGTCAACCCACTGCGATCGACTCCAAGAACAGGAGATATTTTCATGGTTGTTTTTTTTAATTTTTTAACCCAGGGTCTGAAAAAATGATTGCATCTGAAATGAGAAATGCCAAAAGTCAGAGGAGGAGGATTTTGTTTGGTTTGGCCACTTGGTTTTTCAAGGTTTATCTTAATAAAACTTATCACAGAGTTCTCTTCCAGTGATCTGAAATGCAGCAGTTTCTTCATGGGACACCATGGAAGTCAGCCAACAAACCAGAGGAAGCTCAGCACACACACAAATCATTTCAAGCTCTTAGACCTGACACAAGTTTTTGTTCCCACGTAGACCGCTAGTGCAAGTAGTTCTATAAAAAACATTTTGATCATTATTTCTGTTTCTCTACCAAACAGCCCAGGAAATAAAGCAGAAGCTACAGGCAAGATTTTCTGGAGAGGAAATCCCAGATACTTTCCTGTGGATCAGGGGAGAGAGCAGAAAGCCCCAGCTCCCACTGTCACTCGGTGGTGAAGAGGAGCAGAGAACTGGGTAAGGGTTAGAGAGGGGTGGGAGGTGGAGGAGGAGGAGCGATGGGGTCAGTTGGGATGCAGCTGAGCGGAGCCCAGCAGAAGAGCTTTGGTTTCAGGGCAGGAGAGGGAACAGGATTTCAGAGGGATAAGGATTCCAGATCAGTGACAGGTAAGAGCAAGATGTATGACAACAGCAGTCCTGCAGAGTCCTCATCTCTCCATCGCAGATGGTAGAACAACGGGAAATTAAGCTCCCTTTGTTCCCAAACCAACAGGCTGAGCACGAGGCAGCTGAGACAGACTCCACTGACCCTGTTACTAAGAACACCAAGCAAGCCCTGAAATGCAGGCGCTTCCCCCAGGCCAGGCTGAGCTCAGCAGCAACACGGAGCAGCTGCACCCCCCTTCCCCCGGCTCCCTGCCGGTAACGGCGCGTTCACCAGTGCTCACGCTGCTCTTGCTGACCTTCTACAAACTTTCTGATGTTCTGGGCAAGACTCCGGACGCTGCTGGGGAGGTTCCAAGGGTCCTGCTTGATGTGAAGTCGTAGCCTCTTTGGACAGTTAAGCTTCGGTTCCATTTCCTGCTGAAACTCTACGCGAGGACAGAAATAATATTTTTCTTCTTAAACCCGCTGGGAAAGGAGCAGTGTGATGTTCTTTCTTCCTACATGTTTTCATGGCTCTAGGAGTTAAGCCTAGTTACAGCCAGGGTGACAGGTCTAACTGTCATCTCAGCTCCCTGGGCAGTCAAAGGCGAGACTGAGCAGCATTCCAGAAAAGATTCTGCTCCAGGCAGGTAAGATAGAAGGTGCCTGTCTCCATGGAGTAAGCAGGGCTCTGGAACTTTTAGAGGTAAAATCAATTCAACTAGAAAACTAAAATTAAAACAAAATTACTTATTGCTTTGCCTAGAATATCTTTCAAATATATACATATTTATAAAAGCCAAAGACCCACCCTCTAAATTAAATTAGCTGGGTTTTTTTATCCACCCTCTCACTAAAATTAGTTTTCTTTGCCAGAAGGCATACGTGGGACCAATGAAGCAATAACCAAACCTTTCACACACACTGATACAACCTTCAGTCTCCCATTGAGCTTTTTTCTTCCCTTATTTTTGGTTTGAAACTTGGTTCACTGAAAAAAAAACCCTCCTTTTCATTTTTCACCAAAATCTTATGGCTACTACCAGATACCTATTTATACATTCAGAGCACGTGGTTGTTAGCAGAGTGCCTGAAATTACATACAGGACTTTTTCCTTTTCCTTAAAACAGTCAGCAATACTTACAGCAGAGCATATTTGGTGTAAGTATTACTGCGACTATAAATGTCAATGTAAGTTGTCAAAATAAATGTCAAATAAAATTTACATTTACAGATTATTTAACAATCAACTTCACAAATAATCCATCTACCAAAAAAATAACAGAAGTGTACCGTTAGCAATACAACAAATCAGAAACAGCTTCAGTAGTTGAGACAAAAATGTAATAAAACCACCCAAAATACACAAAACCTGGGTTTTGCTTCAAAAACCTCAGCAACTCTATCATCAGAGTCTAATTTAAAGGTGACTTTCCAACAAACCCAAAACTCTCCCATGCGTTGTGCTTCCAGCTAGAACCTACTCAATGAGAATTCCAACACCCAATTACTGCAAACGAGAGCGAGGTGAAGCCGGAGCAGTCGCCCAGCACCCAGACACCCCCGCACGCTTCCCGCTGCCTTTCCTTCCCAGAGAGAATTCCAGGTACCTTGGAGGCCTCGACCTGGTGTGAAGTATTTTGTCTGCTCGAAGGCCCTCATCACGGCTGGTCCCTTCAGGAGGTTGACAATTGAATCGACCTGTTGGGATCAAAGTTCTGTCAGAAGGATGGTTTTTCCAGCAACAGCTAGAAATTCTCTCTGGAAGAAATACGGACTAGAGAAAAGCAGCTTTGGATTCTTTCCTACCTAATGGCTCTAATTAAAGTAACAAACTAGGGGATGTTAGACTAAACCCAAGGACCTGCTTAACTGTCAGCGTGGAACTATTTACAGAAAGCTGAAGGAGAACGAGCAAATACATACCATCCTGGTAAACAGTGGGAAGCAAAAGCAAAAAGAAAAAGGAGTATTTGCTAAAGACATCTCAGCAAAAAGATGGACAGTAGTATCAAAGCCAAGAAAAGTAATCTCATACTTGACCAAAAAGATGCTCCAAGCAGCTATGGAGCTTATCCTGTTTATCGTGGGAGATTCGAACACTTATGGGAAGCTCATCACCTGAAAAATATTTAAAATGAAAAGTTTTTCAGGAATTTCAGCATATCTTCCAAAACCTCTGTATCTCAGATCACCTGCTTTGCACCCAGACTGTCTCTTGGGCTTTCAGCAACGCTACTCCCTACATGTTCTGCACGAAGCAGTCACTTGATAATATAGAAGAAATAGCTCTTGGAGAAAGGACCGTGTTCAAAACCCAACTGGACAAGCTCCTGGGCAACCTGCCCTAAATGACCCTGCTCAAGGTGGCAATTGGACTGGATCCCAAGAGGTCCCTTCAAACCTCAACCCTTCTGTGACCAGAACAGAGTGTTCTGCTGTGCTGGAGAACATCCAAAGCACCAGTGTGAACAGGTAAGGAGCGTGAGCCAAATACAGCAGACCACAAAGTCACTGAAATGCACTCACCACAAAATTTTTATAGGGGCTCTACAGACCGTTCACAATCTTCATGTTCTTAGTAATTAAAAAGTTCTGGGATGTTAGTAATTCAGCAAAAATACAGCATCCAAGTCCTGGGCTTAATACGAAGCTTCTAGTAGCACACATCACATCGTTTCCTCGGGGAGTACAAAGCAGGAGGACTCTCCTCGGTCACTGCCCTCACCGTCACTCGCTCCCTCAGACAATGGGTCGTGCAACCTCAACTCTTTCAAAAGCTGTGAAAAATTGAGCTGAAAACTGGTTTTCCCCCTTGCTGTTGCAGTGACAGATAAGAAGTACCCACTTGGTAATTTATAATCCAAATTTATTCATGGTCAATCTAGACTCATTTTTCTTATGCCAGTGAAACACTTCAATAGTGCTTCTCTCCCCTTGACTTTTTTATCTCCTTTAGATGTCCTTACAGGCAGTAGTTACAACCCTTCATGGGATTTTAATTGCAACAGATGGAGCACGGTGTCAGAGAGCCCTGATCTGGAGTTAACCAGGTTAGCTTTGGAGCCAGGAGAAAATTAAGTCATCAGGAGAGTGGGAGTTTCACTGAGCAGCAGCATTTATCAGCTCGAGCACTGTCTGTGTGGCAGGCACAGGCACATTCTTTTAGGCATCTCTGTTGGTACCTTCAGCTTGATGCTGCCCAAGTGCTTAGCCGCCCATCTATACCTTCAGTTGAAGATACAGATGTTGGGTGTCCTCTTTTAGTAACAGTTCTGTATGTCCTTCATCATCTCCTCTGTATCATTTCTGGACAGTAGCTGCCTAGAACTGCACTATTCACAAGCTACCTCAGGTACCTTCTGCAGTCCCATTAATACGTTCCTGTCCCAGCTGAAAACACAACTCAGGGTATGGCCAGCAATAAAACTTGCCTTCTCTGCAGGCAAGTCTCACTGGTGGCTCATAATCAACTAAGATGTCCAGTTCTTCCTTTTCCTAAATCCTTTCCAAATGATAAACTCCCATCTTAGAGCAAATATTTTTCATTACTAGTCCCCGCGTCCGTGACCTCGCACCCCGCGCAGTGAAACCCCGTCTCGCCGCGATGAGCAGCTGCCTTTATTTAAATTCAAGCTGTAATGGCACAAACAAGAACGTGCTTCCGTGTCATCTCCCACTCCTCCCTACAAACCCCCCCAGCCGTGTCCCGCTGCCCGGGCTCTGCCAGGACAGAGCTCCACGCTCACCCAAAACGCTCCCGGCTCTGTGCAGCGGAACCAGGAGCTGCCCTGGGCGAGGCCTGGCAAGGGTTAAAGGCAGCGGCTCCGAGAGCTCCAACTCAGCCAGCACCAGGGCTCTATCACAGAGGTACCTCAGCTAGGCTGAAGCAGTACCACAGAATCCCAGGCTGGGTTGGGTGGGAAGGGACCTTCCAAGCTCCTCCAGTCCAACCCCCTGCAGGGAGCAGGGCCATCTGCAGCCAGAGCAGGTTGCTCAGAGCCCCGGGCAACCTCCCCTGCAATGGTGCCAGGGATGGGGCAGCCACCACCTCTCTGGGCAGCCTGGCACAGGCTCTCACCTCTCTCAGCATGAAAAATTCCTTCCTTCTCTCCAGTCTAAATCTCCCTGTTAGTTTCAAACTATCACCCTTTGTCCTGTCCCACCAGGCCCTGCTCAAAAGACCATCCCCATCTTTCTGCAAGGCCACAAGGTCTCCCCGGAGCCTCCTCTTCAGGCTGAAGAACCCCAACAATATGCTTCCATCACCAAGGCAAAGGCAATTTTTAAAACCAAACTGCCAGGCAGATTAAAAGAATAAAACTGAATAAATGGCAGAGATGACAGATTCATAGCTGGCTTTTCTAAACATACCTGAATCCATTTCATCGCTGTGAAAGTAAGAACTGCACTGGCTGCTGCAAATGCTGGTGAAGGAGGCGATGGAGTTCCTATTGCTGTTGCAGTCGCTGGAAAAAAAAACCCCAACACAATAGAACACAAAACAAAAACAGAAATAAAAGTTATTTCCTTTAACACATGCTCTGTATCAAAGTTATGGAAATTCTATGCCCTCTTAAACTGAATGATGAGATAGTCTGCACAATTCTTTGCCAACAAAAAGCATCCCTCTACTTAAGGTCTCATTTAATTCGCAATCCCTGTAGGACTCAAAGGACCAGATTCACAAAATAGATGGATTCAATTGTCTCCCCTCACCTTGCATGTGAACAAGTGCTTGCAGAAGGACAATAATACACTTTCAATGCAGAACAACCAGCTTTCCTTACACGGGTGACAGCTTCTGAAATTGTGCCCTCAAACCTTTCAGTAGCTGCACTCCTGTGAATTCTGTACTCCTAGCCCACCGCTAATATGAACGATGAAACACTCGGGTTTATGATCTGCAAACCAAAGGCCATAATGTGGCTAGAAGAGATTTCATCCGTTTGAGTCAAATCACAAACTGTTGTTTTCCTGCTAGCCAAAGTACAGTTTACGATGCCATCTCTCTGAGCTGTTCATTTTGTCAGAGGCTGTATAGAGCTATTCACGCCTGTGACCAGTGAGAGCTGCTGTGCATTCAGAACGGCACCTGCTTGGGTCTGCTAAGGGGATTTGGGGATTAAAATGTTTATTTTTTTCCCCTGCTCTTTTCTCAAAACTAACTTGCTCTGAACAGAAAATAAACGAAGAACGTACCCACGTGCTCTCAACTTTATTTTTGTAAATACAGAAGTGATTTTTTTCCTAGTTTTGGCACACTGACTCAACATTTCCTGTCTAAGGGATAACTTTTGGACCCGTAGCCAACCAGGTAAGTAAATGGGGAAAACTTTTAAATGAAGCAATATGATGTAATTACAGTCATATCCATTAAGTAGATGAAAAGGCGTCGGTAACATCATGTTCCTAACAGAGGGTGAGCAGTCCCAGAGAGCATTAAGAATTTCTGGCTGAATATTAAGAAATGTTTTCTAACTAGTTCTATTCACTTATTAAAGTCTCCATAGGGAAGACAAAGGTTATTTAAAACTGGATTGTGCAAAGCATGAGAAAATAAAAGAGAGGAAAATGAGAAACAGATTAGATGCATTAGCTGTATCACTCTGCATTTCTACTGGGTTGCACTGTACAGTTCAGGAGGGGCCCTGCGACACCGAACCAGAGCGTTCCAGCGGCTGGAATCAGCCTGCTAGCTCTGATAACAACTGCACTGGCACCACAGCATCTGCAGATTTTAAGTATTGCCTAATGTAATTATTTAAGCAAAGGAACAAAAAAAAAAAAATCCCATCTCACTCCAACACGGGTTCTAGACTGACAGATTTTATGATTATTCTGCATGTGGAACCTGAAATCTTATCATTCCTAACCAGCCAGAAGGGACTGTGAATGAGCCAGAGAAAGGCAGTATTTTACATGAAGAGACAGACATGTCCTCAGTCACACCTTCCTTCTCCACGTGCCCATCCTGCGCCAACGGGGAGCTTCCCCGCGGGAGGAAGCGCAGGCCCCTGGAGCAGCTCCCGCAGCTGCAGAAACCCCATAACCTGCTCCAGCTGCCACAGCACCTCCTGTGTTCACAGGCTGGAAAGAGATGGGCTCATCTGTGCAAACCATCTCTAGTTTACAGGCAGAGACGCTCCTGTGCTGACCGAGTTCTACCCACCAGGCTGCAGTAATCAAATATTAGCTTAAGAAGCAGAGCTCAGCCGCACAGCGTTCGGCAGGAAAACGATGACCCTACTGAGAGTCTACTTTCTGAGCATAACAATGAACCACGATAATGAACAAATAATGAACCCTTATTTTACTGGCAGCCAAAATTGTAATGTAGATTTTGTACTGTGTAGTTAACCAACTCCCTCTAAGCCACAGAAGATAACCTTTGAAAGATCTGTGCTCGCTATAATTCTCCTTTTCAGATTCTTTGTCTTCTCATTCACAGCAGATGTAATGCATTAGGAATTCCGGAGATGAGATAGATGAAGTGGATGAAGGTGAGGAATATACACTGATAAACAGGTTCTGGTTTTTTCTTCAGATCAGCAAGAGTGGCTCTGGCATCCTGCTTTCCATAGCAGAAAATCTCCCTCTTTGTTGGGGAACACAGTAACAGAAATTATTTCTGTTTTTCATAAGACAGGTAATCTAAAGTAAAGCTTTACAGTTCTGGCTGTGCTATCCTGTAAAGCATCTAATAACTAATCCATACTCACGAGAGAGTATTTTACACAACTTGTATCATATCTTGAGGCTAGTTATTCTTCTGTGAGAAACGTCAGAATCATTCTATTGGTCTTCATGGCCACTTGAGGTTGACAAACACAGGTTTGATTCGGTGGACACAAGAATATTACCAGTAAAGTTACCTGTAAGAATCTCTGTTGCTGATGGTATCGTGACCTGAATCCTCTTGTTCCTCACCGGTCACACTGAAGCAGACTTTCTTCCCATTCCTTTCCCCCCTTTCATTATCACTGTCAGCTGGTATTAAAGGTTCAGGCGTTTTACGTTCCAATTTTGGAGAATAGGTTATTGAAGAGAGGAGGCTGCAAGACAACAACAACCACCAGAAAAATTCATGGTTTTCCAAAGTGAGCTAACAACAGGGTAGCATTTCTCACCAGTGTTCTCCAGCTATTCTATAAAACATGAAGGCAACATCATAATTCAATCCATATCCGTTTGAAAAAAGGGGAAGAAAGTGACATGTTTAACATTTTGCTGTTAAACAATGTACCAGTGAAACCCATCAGCATTAGTAAACAGCCTTGCATGAAGACAACGGTTCCAGCTGGGTAAGAAATACAGCACATTCTTGAACACTTGGGGTCAAACTTTATCTCAACAAAACTGTTTTTAAACACAAACCACATGCTTGTCCACACAAACAAAAACCAAAGAAACCAACCATCTCCCTGTGGAAAGGCTGTCTTTTCTCAATTGCTGCTGCACCAGACATGCCAGCCTGCATCACAGGCTATTTCACTGAGGCATTTTAAGAGTCTTTATTCATGAGTCTGTGTATTTCCTGACATTCAAAGTGTCTAAGAAGCCAGGACCAGTAAAACTGATGATTAATCTACAGGCTTCTGCAACAAGCACAAAAGTGACATCAAGCCAAGAGGAAAGAACAGTGCAGGCTGCTACATTTAGAATGTGCACAAATACTGGAAGCAGAAGATTCCCATTCTTGGGTGATTAACTCTTATTGAGATGTTCTAACTTGCTTTCAAGATCAGAACAGCTATTAACAGGCAATTGTCCTTTAATTCCTATCACTCAAACACTCCATTAGAATTAGAATGATGTTTTCAGACTAATATTTGGATTTGAGAGGCAGCATTTTCCTCGCAAAAACTGCCTTGTAACTCCTTGAAATCAAGAGACACTGAATGAAGCTTTTTCTCCCGTGAAATGCTCAGACACACAGTAGCAGGGGTTTATTGCAGGAGCTGTCAGAACGGGCAAGCAGCAAACTTTGTACCAAGCACATGGCAGGATTCAAACACACGGTAGAGCATTTCATTAAAGGTCATTTTTACAAGTAAAACTTTCTCTGGGTAAAGCTAACGAGAGATAGATAAATATTTATTCTACATATAGGAAAGCATGCTGATCTGAACTGTCTGATACATAGAAAACCTATACAAAAGGTGTCATTTTACTGCACTTTAGACCCACCCATCCACTAGACAGACACCTCTGAGGCTACGTGGTGCCGTAACACTTCCTCACCAGTGTGAAATCACAACTCAGTTCTTCCCTACCACTTCAGGCACCCAGCAGCAGGATTCCACGGGGAGGGGAAGAAAGATGGGGCCCATATCTGAAAGCAGTGCTCAGTTCCAGCCTACCTGCTGGAGCACACATGTTCTTGAACACGTCCTACAACACACGTGTTATCAACGTGCTGACCTTTGAAAAATCAGCCCTTCGTATTGTAAAACTTCACGAGTGGAAAACACAACAGGGGTTCAAAAAGGGATTAGAGCAATTCACGGCAGATCACTGTAGCAGTGCTCTGAAAACAGAAGGCCCATCCCAAGCAGACCTCACAGCACTGCCTGCTGGAAGAGGAGATAAGGACAAGGATTAATCTATACTTCTGCTTTTTCTTGTGTCCCTGTTATCATCCACTTCTAGGCAAACAACCATGGGCTTTTTCCATTCTGCTAGCTTCTTGTGGATTGTGTTGTTGCAAGAAAGTAATCAAGAGTAAGAAACAAGCATAATGAACTGCAATTTCAGCTCCTGAAAATATCTTCCCCCGAGTAATTATTTGTCAAGACACAGACAGACTATTATATCCTCCTCTTTTATGTGACGGTTCGGTCTCTGCTGCCAAGATCTCAGTAAGGGACTGATTAGGGTAGCTGGAGCTTTTCCTAAGGGAGCTTTTCACTTTCTCTCAGCAGGCAGGCTCTTTGTCCAAGGAAAGGTTTTTGCTGAACTGCCACGAATGGGAGCTGGAACCTTGGGTAACAGAGTTCTGGAGCTGGTAGATCTGGAGGTCAAAGTGCTCTTAGAAACCCAGTTCAGGAAGTCTAAACCAAACAAACCCAGATCTACACAGGGATAAAAAGCACCACAACCCAATAATCATGCTTTAATAGACTTTTTGGTGTTTCGTTGGGTTTTTTTTTCTTCTTAAACACAGCAAACACACGCTATATTTTCTTCGGAGATGGGTCTACCCCAAACAGAATGATCTTACATGTCTATCAGAGGAGAAATACAACAGTGAGTAGTAACTAACAGCTAGAAAGTCTCCGTAACTATGAAGAAAATTTCCATGATGCAGAGAAATTTACATCTCAACCAGGACAAAAAAAAGACAGACTGTCTTCTAAACTCAAAAACCTGTTGTTTGGATTTTCAAAATAAAGGATTTATGATATTTATGACATATGGGAGCTTTCAAAACTGAAAGACCTATCTTTCTTCTTCATCCAAGGACAGCCAATAGCTGAGCAGTCAACCCTCTTACCTCAGAAATGGAAAAGAAAGTTTCAAATCCTTGCCCTGAATTAGGGCAAACTAATGACTGGGTATCCCAAACTAAACTCTGGATCTCCCCCATTCAAGCCAAGTGTCTAATTGCTCCAGGGCGGGTCTCCCAGATCCACAGTTCTTCATTAAGGCCAATTTTTTGCCTAAAAAAATTAACACACTTCCTATGGTTAAAACCCTCTTTGTCTACAGATTCATGTTCAGGACTACTCGGCAATACCTGAAACACTCACTAAAGCTGCTTTCATACCCCTGCCCTTTCTTTCCATTCCTAGGGAAGTTTTAGATGACTGCTCTCACCTCTAAACAGTCAGTATTTCCACACTGTGGAGAAAAGCTACAAACACAACTGGGAAAAAAAGGAATCAGGGACACTAGGAAAAAAAGAACAAAAAATAGTATTACCTACACTTAAATTCCTTGCCTTATTTTAATTCTATCCAAAGTTAACATTTATCCCACATGACAGAAAAAGGCTACTCAGGTTTAGGAGGATCTTCAATGGGAAAATTAAAGGCAAGTCCAGGAGGTAACATTTACTTACTCATCTATTTGGCAGACACACATTTCCACTTCTTTCAGTGCAGCTTGTAATTTCAACAGCAGTTTTTGATAGACATCTTGTGTTTCTAAATCTTCTTCTTTGAGGAGGTACCTCAGACCATGGCCCTCTTGCTGGCCAAGAGACTGTCCTGAAGGGGCAGCCATAGTAGTAATGGTGTGTTGGACATAAATCATGGGACTCAGTTTACCTGCGAGTAATCCAGAGAGGTTATGTCATTATCCTTTCAATAACACACTTTCTGAAGTTCGCAAAATACAGAACAGACATTGAAATATTTATCTGCTAACGCTTCATGTCATTATTCCATTTTGCATTTTACTTTGCATATCAAAGTCAAGCTGTTTAAGGAAAAAGACACTGTGAAATTATGACTAGACTTTATTATGCTTTCAAATAAAACTAAGTATCAAGAATCAGAGGATTTCATAAAGGCTTGCCCTTAATTTGGGACATAAACCTAAACCAGTTACCTTTTAAGACTCCGCATCAGAAGCACTGAAAGTAGATCTTTTGAGCTCACTGACTTACCTTGATCAGTGTTTTTAGTTTCCTTTTCATGGGAAGAGTGTTTTCTGCTGTCTAGCTGTACACCAAAGGCACTCCCAAGGGAAGTTGAGGTTTTGGGGTACGACACTTCCATCACATTGATGTGGCAGTTGGTGGGGCAGAAATCACTGCTGTGCAGCGGTGAAATCTTTGACTTGGCTTGTTTGAAGGTAGGCCAAGCTCTGTTTTTTAATACTCTTGAAAACTAGGAAGCAATAAAGAAAACAAAATTTTGATTAACAGCTTTTGATGTGTCAGCATCTGGATGACAAAACTTGTGTACTTGATTAAAAAACAAAAGCTTAAAATATTTCAAGCATCCTTGACTTCAGACACCTCGACTGCATAATTTCTATCTTTCTCTACAGGGAAAGAAAAAGTAGTTTTCTACTTACATTTTTGAGGGGTTGGTTTTTAAAGTAAGCGATATTTACAAATGTAAATAGCCTCGTTACACGGAGGCAGAATTTATTTTCCTCACAACATAATAAAGTCTTAAGTGTCTTCCTGGGGAGAACGTCTGGAAGTGCTCTATGATCCCGTGTGCTGTACCACACCTGACATTCACAGCCACCTGCTGACACAGATGGCTTCAAGTCCATGTATCACAAAAGAATTTCTGAAATTTCTGCCTGAAGCTACAATAAAGACAGGAGAAGCAATGAATTATGAATTTCACACTCAGGAAGGATGAAGTCCTTCCTACTGGTGTCCTGGGCTGCACTGGGAGAGGTGTTGTCGGCAGGGGGAGGCAGGTGACGCTGCCCCTCTACTCAGTCAGCAGACCAAGCTCTCCTGGAAAAGGAGGATTTTTGTCAAAACGTGTCATTGCAGTGCAACTTGTTGTTAGAGTTATTTTTTTCCTGGAAAAGATGTAATCAGTTCCAAGTCCCTGGTATTTTAATCACAGTATCTCTCCAGTCAAAACACTGCACAGAGCTACCTCAGCTACGGAGCAGAGCTCAGGCAGAATATTCTCAAAGTTAACTTCCCTAATAAATGTCAGGACAAATCCGATCAATCACGTTCTGAACTAACACTTCAGTGAACAAAGGTAAGTCTCTTGTGAGTAATAACAGGGGTTTGTGCTGGGATTTGAATTTCTGTTTATTTTGGTGTCATATTCCTTCAGCCTGATGAACATTTGATTGATTAAGTACATTTAAATCTTCCTATCAGAACAGGATCCAGAAGGTTACAAGAAATCCAATTACGGAGTTGTTGGAAGGCTGAAGCACGTACAAATAGCTAAGGAGGGCACTGAGGACATTCAGCGATGAAAATGTTCCTGCAAGCAGTACATATTTCACATCTCAATCTCCCACACATCCTGCTCCAGAGAGACCAAATGCCTGGCTACGATTTCATCAGGTCATAAGTCAGGCCCAAAATTATTCTCATATATATGTTGAGAAACATCTGGGAGTCATAGCACTGGACTCGAAGTCTATTATGAGCAAAATGTTCTGACAATAATAATAAAAATAATAACAATACAATTAGGAGCTGCAGAAACCTACAGGGTTTCTATTTATAGAATTCAAACTTCCAAGCAAAAGCAGGAGCCAAGGCAGGCTCCAGCGCTCCCAAAGTCTCCGGTAACTATGGTTACCTTACCTTGCCAAGAAAATGACACGTCTGCTGCTGAAATTCACTGCATTGCTAATTGTCATTAAAACCTGTAGCTTGGAAGTACTGATTTTTGAGCAGATGAGCTTGGAAGCGCAGCTTGCATGGGCACGAGCGAGCGCGATGCGAGCCTGCCCAAGGCTGTCCGCGTCGCACCCGGAGAAACTACAACTGCCTTTTCTGCCTCGGCATCCTCTAAACAGGCTGCACATCACGCCCACGGTTTCTGGCTACAGGAAAGCTAGAAGCCACCTACACGTTACCCAGAGTCTAGATGCACTGTTTCTAATGTTAAAACTAATGAATTTGGGGTTTTTTTAAAAAGATATTTTGACTGTTGATCGATTTGAAAAGAGGGAGGTTTGTAGCTGAGACGCGGGTTTGGTAGCGCGGAAGCAGAATCCCTTTGATGTCTCCTCCTGTGACTCAGCTCCTCGGTTTATTCCATTTCTGGTCAGAGAGCATCCTGAAAAGCCTTTGGAAAAATCACTTTTTGGCCTTCATCCTACTGAAGCTTCAGGTTCTCCTTGCAGGTTTGGGTTTGGTTTCTTTTTGTAACCCAAGTTAATCTAACAATTTACAGAGCTATTACTATGAACAGTCGTGCTAGAAAAAGTCATACCAGTTTGAAGGGCATAATAGATTAACAAAGGGGTAACAATTTGGCATTTAAAGCTGCATTAGAAGGGGGGAAAAAAAAATCATTCTGCTGTTATTGCTTCACTTCTGGTGAACATCTGCAAATCCACTGGAGTATTGGTTTGAGGCATTTACAAGAATGCTGAGCCTTCTGTGGGAAATCTGCAGCTGATTGTATCCACAGCTGAGCACAGGAAGGATGCGACCTACCCAGGGCCTAGGAAAGGGATAACTAAGAGCACCGTTTGAAAACAATTTCTGCAGTGACTCAGTTTAAGCAATCATGCCACCAAAGAGCTAAACTTTCAGCCCTACTTCTCTTACTGAAACAGCCATTTCGAACAGGTATTCAGACTGTACCACGTGCCCCTGTTTCTCCCTTAGAGACAAATGCTGCCAAGCTGAGGACATGCCAGTCGTACCTTTTTATAACTGGAGATTCTCCGGTAGATATGCTCAATTTTCTCACTGCAAATGACACTGAATTTACTCTGAAGCTCAGTGGGAATCACTTCATTTAAGAAATTGAGGCTGTTGCAGTTCTGTACAAAATGTTCATCGCTTTTTGCCAGTGCTTCAAGAATCTAGGATAATAAAAATACATTATAAGATACAATGCACTATAAGATCACTAAAATAACCCCTTACTTATGATCCCTTATAATTAAAGCTGAAAAGCTTGATAATAGTTGCCTTTTAAGACTACAGGCAATGCTTCACAACAATTAATGAAACTTGGGAAGCAAAGAGGTATCTTTAAATCTGTCCCCTGCATAATTTATCCCCATAATAAGTACTTTTATTTGGCTTCTTGTAACATTGTCTGATAATGGATTTACTATTAATTTCCTACTATGGCTCCTCTGAAATATGTTATCTGCTGTATTTACTTGAACAGGACATATTATACAAAACTGATGAATTAATTCATTACTTGTAGCAAAACTCTGGTCTGGCAGTATCAGGGATGCCAACACAGTGAAAAACCAAGCACTACCCATCCCCTCCCACGTTCAGTCCATGGAAAGAAGAGCTAGGGAATAGCATGAGCTGTACTGCCCAGCAAAGACTGAAGTCCTGCTATGATGGAAATAGCAGCAGCAAGTGTGTTGGAAAAGCAAACAAACAAAAGTACTTTGGAGAGATGAGGGTTTCAGGCACTGAAATTCCCTGTGCTATGGAAGGTGGGAGAAGCCTGGTGCTGGTTGGGTCCAACTCTGAAGAAGTGGCTCAGCCATTTCAGTAAAAGATCAGTACTTTAGTTTACACGTATATAAAAATTTCACATCCCATTCCCAGCAAATCACAGATTTTACCATTTAACATATTCACAAAATAAACCACTGCAGTTGCCCTTGGCTTTCCCTTCCTCTGCAGTTCTGTGCCTGTACACGCACAGCTTTATTTTACTTCCAGACACAGAAAAGACAGATGTTGTGCTACTCCTTTTACCAAAACAAATCTTAAAAGTTGCACAATGCAGCTCTGGTGAGATTAAATAACTCTGGGAAACCTTCACCAAGTTTTGACGTTCCAGTGAATAGTCAACTTCCTTTCAAGTTGTATTTAATAATTAAAAAAAAGAAGAAGAGAGGCAGAAGGAACAGAAGACATTAAAAGATCTTTAACAGCTTTTCAGTTTAGAGTCTCCATTTATGACCACACCATAACGTTAGTTTGCTTTCTGAGTAGACAATCATCCTGCAAAACGTCACAGGCATAAAGGTGACCAATTAGAAGATATTAATGAAAACCAGAACCCCAAGAAGCAGCACAACACCGACACTGCTCCGTTGGTATCAAGCACAGTAAGAATGAAGAGACACAAAGCCTGCTCGGTACCTTTGCAGTCAGGCTGAAAAACCCCTTCGGTTCGATCATTTTCTCCAGCACGTGGCACTTGATCCCCGCGGTGCTGTCGTACTCGTAAACCACCCCGTACTCCAGGTGGACGTTGTCGACCGCCAGACTCACGTGGTCTTTCCTCCCATCAATTATTGCCATCGTGTTAAACTTATCGATTACCTCTGCAATACAGACAGACAAACCAGTCGAGGAGGGCTGCCCATCGAGCCAGCTGAAAAGGACGCAGGCGAATGTTCTAGAAACAAGTGTGCTCTGGATCACGCTGGTCAGAAATGGTCAGCAGGAAACCCCGCTGCCAGCAGCGTGCTTTAGAGAGCCAAACACCCACAGGGTTCTGGAGGGAAAAACTCTAGATTGCTACAGAGGCTTGAACAGACAAGTCACAGGAGCGTCTCTGCAGTCACTGAAGGGCACTAATTCAATTCCATCTGGATTCCAGAGGCATTGGAAAAAAGCAACAAAAAGGGAAAAACAGAGAACTTGTAAGTCCACAAGGAAACGACCATGAAAAGTGCCAACGTTCAGAGGTGAAACCACAGTATCAGCATTTACCCAGACAGCACAAATACTGCTCACGTGTTAACTGCCTCTTTAATTACCATGATGTGTATGAATGCAGCTTCATCTCGATGTTAATTGCCTGAAAATCATCCAAAGGAGAGCTGACTGGTTATTTCTCTCACAGTGGTGACTAAAGCATCCCAGTCAGCCTCAACTGATTAGTAGTGAGGAAAATAAAATCAGGTAGCTCCTAGGATTATGTATCTGATGAAGGAAAATGAACAGATTTTTCCCTAAAGCGTTCACAAAAGCTTCTTCTCAAAAGGGAAATACAACCATTTTCAGAGACCAGCACGGTGAATGCACCACTTTAGCACACACCAAAAAGCAAACCCTTCCGTGCAACGCACCGCGTGCTCCACTGGCTGTCTCCTCTCTGAAAAGAAACCCACCCCCTCTGCCTCCCTTGCTGCCTCACCAACCTTCTCAGCAGCGACAAAACCAACGCGGGCACCACGTACCTTCCACTTTGCAGTCAAAGGCATCTCCCCCATCATCTCCAGAGGGCTTGGTGCTCGTTTTCTGAAGATCTTCCTGCGCACTTTCAATGCTGTTGTAAACCCACTGTATAGAATCTTGCTAAAAAAAAAAAAAAACAAACCAAAACCAACAACAAAGAGAGGAAGCATAAAACACCTTGCCAGTGCAGTTGACAGCAACTTATTTCACCGTTCTCAAACAGTAAACAGTTGCTGTAATCCCCCAGCTATTATTATTATTAGTTTTATTGCCTTCCGTGTTCCAAGTTAAAATTAATATTTTGAAAATTACAGCGAATTTTGCCTTTGTCTAAAACCATCTGAAGCATGTTGGCAACTTTTGGGTTTTTATTTCAATTGCAGAGTACCCTGCAACGAGACAGGATGAAATCTGTGACAGCGTGACATCCAGCAGTCTCAGGTCTCTGCCAAAAAGTATTTAAGACATTTCAAATCAAACTGCAGACTGAAAAATATCTGAGACAAGAAATCATGAAAAAATAAAGAGAACTGATTTTTTTTGCCTTGCTAAATCTGCTGTGCATCCACAAATCTGCTGGCAAATATTATGGCACACGGACCAAAGGTACAGCATGTCCAGTTGATCTACCACCCATCTGCCATGGGGAAGAAGAATGCACACCACAGTCTTCATTACTTATATTTGCTTTATATAACTGCAGCTATTTTACTACATGTCCTTTATTTTCCCTCCCTGATTCACAAAACCCCCAGAAAGGACAAAAGTTCAGCATCTTCTGTGACTGAGACGTGAGCACAGGAATGGTGGCTCAGTCACACAGCCTCTGAAGAACCCACGTGTACTCCAGACACACAGTTCTCCCCATCTCTTACCCAGACACACTGTCCTCCCCATCTCTTACCCAGGCACACTGTCCTCCCCATCTCTTACCCAGGCACGTGCCCACCCCACGCTGTGGAAGGGCCAGGTTTGGTGGGGTGGGAATCTCTCCAGAGGAGACCCCACAGCCTCTCTGGGCAGGCTGGCACAGGCTCCCACACCCTCACACCAAACAACTTGCTCCTTCTGCTCAGGTGGAACCTCTTGGATTCCAGTTTGTGCCCCTTGCACCACTGAGCAGAGTCTGTGCCCATCCTCTTGCCCCCTGGGGCCCTTTATCTCTTGCTCAGCATTGCTCAGCTCCCCTCTCAGGCTGCTCTTCTCCAGCTGCACAGCCCCAGGGTCTCAGCCTGTCCTGGCACAGAGATGCTCCAGCCCCCTTGGAACATTTGCAGCCCTAAATGATGGGGATTTGCACTGTATCATAGGGTTCCTTCATTATTTGAACTTAATAAGGACCAACTACTTAAACTGGAAGTCTGCCTTTCAAAAGGTAACATGAGATCTAACGCAACAGGATCATGATCTCATCATGATTAGCATCACTGAAAAGAAACTGTAGTTCCAAGAATTAAAATCTCCTTCCAATTTCTTTAGCTAGACAAGACAATAAATAAATGAACATGACCAACCAACAGAGAATCTGCAGCAACTCAGGCTCCAGGCAAGCAGGAGGAGCCCTCCCCCTGAGAAATGGAACGCACAGAAGATCCCCTTCCATTTACACAATTGCCAGCAATGGGAGGGACTGCAATATTCACATTAATTAAATGATAGGCTAATGTGCTACACTTACAAAATAGGAGAAATCCAAATAATTAACCCCCCACATTTCTGAACAGGAAATGAAAAGGCAGCTGTCGTGACACTGGTGGGAACAGTGGCATTTGTTCTGGTCTAGACAGTCCTCCCATAGCGGTCGGTGCCACGACAGCCTCAGCGAGGGTTCTCCTTGCTGCTCTGGGACACTGCAGTTATTTGTGATTTGCTGAATTAAGATCAGCTGCTTTTTAAGATTGACATACATACTCTATACAGGAAAAGCAGTTATGTACTCCAAGGTATGACACAGGGGGTAAAAACCAGAGCAACCTCGCACGTCGAGGCTCAGCAGCGCACGAAGCACCCTCTCCTTACTAGAGAGCATCTTCCTTCTGAGAACAGGTCACCTTGGCCTTTAATATGCTGTGGAACAACTTCAATTCTGTATTCAGGTTTAAACACCTGGACAAACACTTCCATACAGCCTGCATCTGCATGGCACTCTTCTAACTAACTCTTACTTATCATTCTTATCTCATATCTATGCAGTAGGTGTGGGAGAAGGATTTCACTCAATTTTAATGGGATTTTTGTTCTCAATTAACATGCACTGGAAGAGTTTGTGAAGTTAATTAATGATCTTGGCTCACAGTTTATGAAAAATTTGAAGGATAAATTACATTCTAGAATCCAGCTGTTTTAATCTTTGTCCTTACATTTGTGTCTTGGAAGCCTGAGATCTTCTCCTAAACTAATGCGGAAAAGATAAGAAAGCTGCATGCTAACGTTAAAAAAAAAAAAAAGGAAATTTTGGTCCCTTGAATGTATGTTTATTCCCAGGATTGGAATGTATGTTTATTCCCAGGATTGGAATGTATGTTTATTCCCAGGATTGGAACACAGCAGGAACACAGAGACTGTTAGAGATGGAATATGTGCACTCTGCTCTCTATGAGCTGAACTCACAGAATCACAGAATGGTAGGGATTGGAAGGGACCTCAAAAGATCATCGAGTCCAACCCCCCTGCCAGAGCAGGAGCACCTAGAGCAGGTCACACAGGAACGTGTCCAGGAGGGTTTTAAATGTCTCCAGAGAAGGAGACTCCACAGCCCCTCTGGGCAGCCTGTCCAGGCTCCATCACCCTCACTGTGAAAAAGTTTCTCCTTATGTTTCTGTGGAACCTCTTCTGCTCCAGCTTGCACCCACTGCCCCTTGTCATTGGCCATAACAGATCAGAGCCTGGCTCCATCCTCCTGGCACTCGCCCTTTACACATTTATAAACATTCATGAGGCCACCCCTCAGTCTCCTCTTCTCTGAGCTCAGAGCCCCAGCTCCCTCAGCCTCTCCTCAGCAGGGAGATGCTCCACTCCCTTCACCATCTTTGTGTCTCTGCGCTGGGCTCTTTCAAGCAGTTCCCTGTCCTTCTTGAACTGAGGGGTCACCACGCTCTTTACTGGGACCAAGCCAGGATTTAGGAGAAGGTCGGGAAGGGCTCCGAGTGAAACGCACCTGCATGGGCCGCCGGTACTTCCTGCACGCCGTGACGTGAGCGATGACGCTGGCGTGAGTCTCTTTGCTGACGTTAATCCCGTTGACTTTGATGATGCACTGGCCGGGGTGGAGACCTGCTGCAGCTGCCACCGTTCCTGGTAAAACACCCCAGAGCATGAACAGACTTCCTTTCCTGCACGTCTCCTGTAAAGCCTGCAGCCCCAGACCCTCGGTTTTCGGTCAGTCTGCTCTCGCCGGCTCTCACCGCACTTCCCTGAGCACAGGCTGCTTCTGCAGCCAGCTGGACTCCAAGGAAATGGAGTTTCCCCAGCAGAGGCTTTCATTAAAAGAGAGCAGACTGTTTTCTAAAGGCTGTTTTATAAAATGGATGTTGATTAGTGATATGAAAATGGGGGAAATTCATCTTAAATAAAGGGATTTAAAAGGGAAAAAAGGCTCCATCCAGAATCTCGCTAATTATAACGGAGACCGCTTTTATACGCACCAAGCTTATGAGCTTCTGGTCTACTTGAGGTGTCTCTAAACAGGCCTTTCAGGACAGCTCAGAAAACCTCCACATCTCTCTCCAAAATACCCAAGGTCCCAATTCAGCAGAACAATTAAGCATATGTTTAAAATCTTGCAGGTTTAGCAAAGCACCTACATTCTGTTGAGGCCAATGGGAATAAAGCATGTGCTTAATGAACGCGGATTGAGGTCCAGGTGCAGAAATAATTATCACATCCGCTCAGCAGCCTGGAGTTTATTAGACTTTCTCTTGAAAATCCAATTTCTAGCACTGCTGACTAGAAAAAAAAAAAAGTCATGGAGCTCTGTTTAAGTCTGGCTGCTCTGCAGATCAGTTCACTTTAAATTCCTTGATTCCAAAGGGAGGAGGGGGGAAAAGGACACAACTGCCCCAGAAGGGCTGAAAATGAGGCATTAGTTGGCTCTGCCACTGACAACAAGCAACAGCAACCGAGGTTGCTTCAGATTCTTTTATTGCCAGCGCAGCAGTCGAGGACATGCTGAGTTTGGGATGGCAAGCATGTGACAACCACATCACAAAATGGAAAAAACAGTACTTAGAGGAAACATCTGCAATTACTGAGACAGATGATGTCACCAGCACCCTTGATTTGTAAAAAGTGTGTTTTCTGTGAGATGTTTTCAGAGCACTGCAGACCCACAGGGCTACTTAAATTAACGCTCAGCAAGTGAGCGGCTCCCTACACCCACTCACTGGGAAGGTGATTTTGCATCCATCAACTATTCCTTCGTCTGCACAGAAAGGCCTCAGCTTAACTTTCCTACATTCATCTCAATACATTTTTAAAGCAAGCCAGAAAAATCCAGCCAAAGCTTGTGTATAAAAGCACAGAATAATCTTATTTGGTTTTCTTTAATGCTGTTTGCTGCTCTGGTGGGGAGAAAATAAATAAATAAATCAATCTAAGCTGTGTCACTGGCTCTAATTGTGATTGATCTCAGCCACACTGTGCAGATATTGTCTATTTACCACTCCTGTTGACAGCTCTGAGAGCTCACCTCTCCCAACAGCATGAACAACCGACGGGCCAAAGCCCCGGATCTGGAATCCGAGCCCATCCGCAGAGTCAGGAATCTTCACTGTCCTGAGGGAAGCAAAAACCCCACATCACTGTGGTGAAAGGCAGCGTTTCCTCGCTCAAGATAAAAGCACTAAGTTGACACAAGGGTGTCAGGCTCCACACTTCCATTCAATCCACAGTTCCAGATTCAGCACCGTTCATATTCCGGATGCTCCACAGCACTGACACCAGAAAGAAGAGCAGGCTGAGACAGGGAAACTCAAGACACCGATCACGACCCGGGCAGCAGCACAGCTTGAGAACTGCTCCCAGCAGCACGGCCACCCTGCGAGCCCCGGCGAGGCAGCCGCTGACCCGGCCCTGAGCCCCGAGCCTGCCCACCATGGAGCACAGCAGGGGAGCTGCAGAGACTGGGGAGCCCCGACCTGCCTGGCCATTTGTTAGCGCCCAGCATCCGAGCAGATGCTTTGCTGCAGCTTTTCTGAGCAGCTGGGCCAAGTGCTGGGGTTTATAAAGCAAGAGTCTGCTCCTGCTGCTCACGTGAACCTGGAGGCACATTGTGCTACGCTCCTGCTTGGTCCAAGCACAACCGCTGCGACAAACACAGCCAACAAACCCACAGTTCTGAGAATAAAAATTCGTCTACTCCTTAAAACGAAGCCCTGAGCATACCCAGAATAAGCCAGCACAGGCCCATGGTGCCAGCCCAGGGTCCAGAAAGAGCAGCAGCACTGCCTCAGCCCCTGTCAGAGCTCCTCAGGTCACGCAGAACACCAGACTGATTTAACTCTGCAGCCTCTGCTCCGTGACCATTCAAGGGATCTTTGCCCCGAGCTCCATTTGCCAGTACAAAAGCAGACAAATTCAAACTGCTGCTGAAAGGTGATTTTAAAATATGTTTGGACTGCAATAAACTTGATTTGTGGGTAGTTTTGAATAGTATCATTGCATCACTTCTTGCACTTTCACTTTTTTTAAAAGATTGCGTTTCGCATTTGGAGACGATTACCAGCAGAGATGAGATCCAAAACTCAGAGAGGCTATACATTTAAAAAAAAAATTAGAAAATTATTGACATTAATAAATTCTCATAAATACAGCAACGCTTTGTATTGTGTATCAACAAAGGCTTAGTTCCGAAAATGCTTTGTGAAGATGCTGACAAGCTACGAAAGCCCATCACTGGCAGCTTAGGCTGAGAATTTAAGAGAGAATTGTCTCTTTTGCCAACAGAGTTGTGCTCGCAGCAGCTCCTGAGGCAGCACTGAGAAACAAATTCTTCAGCTCCTCTGAACTCTCCACTCACTAGATCACCGCTGCCAACCTTGAAACTCACCCAGACTCGCACTGGCAAGTTGTGACAGAAATGAAACCATCTACAGAAAGATCTGCACCAAGGAGAGGCCAAGATGCTGCTGTAACAAGCACAAAAGGCCCCTCAGCTGCTGCTTTGGGGGATTTTGTTGTTGGTTTTGTTTGTCTGGGGTTTTTCTGGAGCATCAGTCCAGATGTTCGTCTTTATGCCACATTTCTTTCTTTCTTTGAGAAGATCAAATGGCTTGACTTCAAGTCAGACTGGATACAGAATTTAAAGTAACTTTAAAGAAGTGCTGCCTGAAGTCCCACTGGTCTTTTAAAATCCACTTTGACTGTAGCTTGTCAGAATTCCCCCAAAGGAATGGCAACTTACTCCCGCGGTTTGGTGCTGACGAGGACCCGGAGGGGCTTTCTGCTGTTCAAGCAGGCTTTCAGGAGACAATCCACCTCACCGAAGGGCCGCAGAAAAACCAGGTCACCGTTAATGGCAAAGATTTTCTTCCCAACTTCCAAGCCTGCCATCTAGAAAACAAGGACAGTTGTGTGTATCTCCACCTTTTCTAGCCACCAACGTTCTGTTCCCCTCTGCTAGCATCCACCCCCCCGGGAACAGCGACAGGCAGGTTCCCCTCACGGTCTCGTGCCTCCTCCACGTGCCACACGCGAGACTTACACCCCGAAACGCTTCTCAAACTGCTTGAACTGACATGAAGGGTACAGTAAACACACCTTCTGGAGAGACCTAAACACAAGGCTTAGCCCTAAGGTTTTATGGCGGCATTAAAACGTCAGTTAATATTTGCTATCATTAACACAACAGCTTGATCCACTTCTTGTTCTTTTTTTTTTTTTGTGACATCCCCTATTTGTTCACCCATCAATCTCCAAAGGAGCTAAAGCTTCTTCTCACAAGGAAAGACCTCATTAATATTTTAGTAAGTGAATATATATATGTTATATATATATATATATGTTAAGTTCCAAAATAAATCAGTACCGTTAGACATTCTGTGGCCTTTGAGCCCAAGGTCAGCCAAGCTGCAGAGAGTTTATAAACTCTGGTCTAACAAGAAAGGAAGCACAGGCGGTGGGATGCAGGAGGACACAGAGGCTCACGGCACAGGCTAAGCCTCAGTGAGACCATGGATGCTACAAATGGCCCTGGATACAGCTCTGTGGCTCTTCTACACTAGTGCTTTGCTGTATCTATTTTTGTCTTAAATTTCTATCCCACCATGAGATTTAGAAAGGCTTTAAATCTAAATTTTTTCTCACATGGAAGAGACTCATTCTTTCTCCTCACATGTACAGAGGCTCCTGTGCAGTTCAGAGTACGACTTTACCCAAGGAGCACCTAAAGCAAATACTAACAGAACTCACTCATTCCAGTTCTCGAATCCTAGACTTTATCCAAAGCTTGACCCATGCTGTATGGACTACATCAAGTGCAACTCAGACTAATTTTATGCTGAAACCTCTTTATTCTACTCATGATTAATGTCATCACTGGAATATTATAAAATGTATAAAAATGAAATAATTTTTCTATCACCACTCAACCTGACAATCTACCTGAGCAGAAAAGGAGTGTCGGAGCAGAATTTTAAACAAACGAACAAAAAGACAACTGAAAAGGAAAAAAAATTAGTTGTAACCATAGCTTCCTTGGAAAGCTGTCCTTGTTACCTTCTGTTACCACAGAACTTCCTAAGTGAAGGACAGAACATACACCTGTGATCAAGAGAATAAGCCAGGGATCATTTAGAAAACTTGATACCTCAGCATTTGATCCTTTCTCCACCACTTTAATAATTGGCATCTTATTTTTATCTTCTAAACCAAAACCATAAGTGCCTTCATTAGATTTGATCTGGAAAACAGAATTGATGAAGAAGCTGTTCAGAAAGGCGTCACGAGCAGAGCTGAAGCACATCCCCACCCAGTAACAACGCGCGGCGCTCGTTTAGTGCTGCTGCAACCAGGGTTTTTTACTCGCAGCACACAACCAGCACCGGTTCCACTCACCAGCAGTGACTTGGCTATGACATTTTCCACTACTTTCAGATCATGTTTCATGAGCCTGTGCTTCATGTTTGACCCTTCCATTTCTTCGTCCGCATAGAAGCGGAACAGCAGCGGCTCGTCTTTGAATTCGCTTTTCTCCAGCACTGTGTGACACAAACCCACACACCTTAATCCTCCTTTTCCTTTGAGCACCCAGTCTTGCATCAACTGTAAAACACTGAACTTGCATATGCAACAATAAATGCCAGTGAACTATTCTCGTCTGTGAATCTAGGGAAACAATTTTGACCACGAACACTGATTTTTCTTTGGGTCTATTACAGACAGGTAGCACTGAGCCCACTTTCAACTGCATCTGGCTTCCTCCAGGCTGAAGATGACACATTAACCCGAAACGCTTTTAGTGAAAATGCCAGACACAATTCCCCCCACCAAAAGAAAATAAGATTGAAACCCATGATTTTACAAGGTTGTGCTGGACACACAGCTGCTGGAGATGCTCAGCACGGAGCTGTGGCACTCCCCAGCTGGTGAAGCGTGCCAGGTTTAGTGCTGGGACTGGGTTTGGTGGGGCTACGGAAGCAATGAGAACAGACAGATGTGCTTTGTATGCTTAAAAGTCAAAGAAAAAAGAATGAGCAGTGCCAGAGAGGAAGTTAATTCTCCCTCCTCCTCTAAACAAGCTGATCAGAAAATCGTCTTTTCCTCCTTTCATTTCAGTAACTGACCTGCTGCTTCAATCCTTTCACTGAAATCTTCCCTCTGATGGTATTAAACGTGACCTTGCTCACCTCATTTTTGGTACTGCACATAACTCTGCTCTCCTCTCCCTTTTTCTTTCTTTGCTGCTGTCATGATGATTTTGTCATTTTTCTACAATTCACTCTCTCCTATTGTCACCATGTCACTTTTCTCAAGTCAGGCCCGTCCATGCTTTATCCACTACCCCAAAAGTGTCTCATTTCTTTCCTACATATTTCCTAATCTTTTATTATCTCACTGTACAGACATGTGTTACCTGCCTAAGGAATTTCTTCCAAAGTGGCTAATAAAATTGCCCTTCCTCTCCATCCTTTAGAGGATGAATTCCTCTGTACATGCTGTAAAATCAACTGAAAACAATTCTACAGTAACTATTTTATTTTCTTGAAGATTGTAGGTCTCCTCAGCAATACAATGAAACAACTTCCTCTCCTGTCTATAATATATTTACCAGCCCCTCCGCTTCCTCCCAGCCATGTAGAGAGCATGAAACAAAAGGTGAGCAGAGCTCATACAGAAGGGGTTTACTTACCATGGTGCATAAACCCGTTATCACAGAGAGCCACCCCAAATATCATTGCTTCCTCCCTCGTCCGGCAATCCCCCTGGTAAAACACAGCCTATTTTTAATATACATTTTAAGAAAGCAAGAAAATGGATTCTACACACAATGGAGTCACCTCACCGGGCTGGCAATGGTTCTGAATTGTATTTAGCAATGCCACCTTTACATACACATCTATAGCATAGATATAAAACAGTATATATGTGTTTATCATAGAACACTTTGGGTTGGAATGGCCCTATATATATATATACACACACACCCCTCTATATATGGTATATCTCTTTATAGTTACAAATAAACACATAAGCATTTTAGTAACACTGTGTTCTCCATAAAAAACAAACAAAATCCAACCTAAAGGTGTCGAAGGTTTTAACTTTCATAAAACTGGTGCACATTGGCTGAGTGAACAGCATCACAGATGCCCTGTCCTTGCTCCTGGCTGGCTTAAAATAAAAGAGAACTGCTGACAGCACGTTGGTACCGACTCCTGCCCATCTAGTTAGTAATTCAGAGTATTTTCAGAGCCTATTTCATTTTAAGCCACGAACAATGCTGAATCACAAAGCTGGGTCTCATTAAAACATTTAAAGTTCAATTGCAAGTAAGGAAGATAAGCACAAAAGGGATGAGCAGCGTGGCTGCTGACGGCTGATTTCTGCTCCTGTGCTGGTTTAAGAGGATTACACTTAACACACGCTGTTCTAATAACCCTTACACAAAGTGTCCTCCCGTTATTCCGCTTAACACATCACTACCTTTCAAATTAGAATGCAAATGCAGGGCGTCCATAGACCCAGAGGTGTATACTCGCCTGCGCAATCAGCCAGTCTATCAGCTTGTTGGCCATCACCACAGATTTGTAGGTTCTCAAGTGATAATCCTTATCCCTGGCCAAAACAAAACCATTGGAAAAAAAAATTCGACCAAAAACTCCAAAGAGCAGGAAAGCCCCCCTTGGGATTTGTCAGTAAGCTAGTGCAAGCGCGAGCTGGGTGGTTTGTAATGGCTCAGAAGGTGCCTCTGGAGTGCAAAACCAAGCCCAGCCTTCCCATGTGGATTGAAGGGAGGAGCTGACCTGATATTCCTTGGGCAAAAGCATCTCTGGGGTATAAAGGCAGTTGCTTTGTTACAGCTGGGGCTCTCCAAGGGAGGCAAGGGTTAGTAAAGGAGAGTATGAATATATACAGTAAGCACGTTAGCGTATCCCTCAGGACCTGGAAGGCTCTACACGTCTGTAAGAGAAGTCATACTGAAGAGAGTCTGCAGTCATTTAATGATTCAGTTACGCTTTCTGCCTTGACAGCCCTTCTATCCTGCTTGATTACACCCAAGAGTTCAATCCTGACGGGCTGGGTTAGGTCCCCCCACCCCAACACGGCATCTTCAGATCATGTACTTCTTCCAAAGTACCCTCGAAGGATTCCCCAGTTGGACTCACCTAATTACTGGGGTAAACAGACTGTGAAGGCGACAGTACAGCCGTACACCCTGGTGGAGAGAAAGGAGAGGTGAGCTAACCACCCGATCCCACCCCGGGGAGCGTAAGAGGAGTGGACACAGCAAGGAAGCTCCTATGTTCTAAATGCATTTCGTTCACAGAGTGAAAAAGCCTCTTCAAATTTCTATATATTTTTACATGACAGAACTTAGCATTTCCACATAACAACATTCATGAACAAACTGTGGGAAAGAAAACACTTGCAATCTATTCACTAAGGCACGTGCAAAAAGGATTAGCTTTCAGGTAGCATTCAAAAATTTGAAGGTATAGTACTTTGAAGGAAAAGTACACAAAACCTGAGAGATAAAAGCAATGTTCCACATGTAACAACTAAAAGTTGTGTCAAATTAGATCCCATCTTGCTTTGCTGCGCCTGGTAGCTCAAGTACAGAAGGTTCTTCTGGATGTATCGCACATGAAGAAACGCCAGCAGCAAAGCCAATGGCACTGTAATGTAACAACCAAATGCTGATGGTTTTTACTGCCTCAACATCATGAAAAGTTTGAATATACTGAGTTTATAAGCAGCTCTGTTGGATCACTTTGTGATGCTCGGTAGTGTAGGTGGCCAGCACTACAGATCTGTGTTCAAACACTGACCTGGCTGCAGCTTTAACTGCCTTAAGGCACTATTTTAAAGACACTGAAATTTAAGAGAAAACTAAACCCAATTTTCTATGTATATTAAAATGGACTGAAAAATAGACTGACAAACCAGCTTCAGAACCACCTGGAAACACAGGCAATGCATCCTGTATGTGAAACCATTAAACAACAAAAATAACAATACCTAAGTATGTAATATTTAGATATTAAATTTAGGTATCTAAATATTTAGACTATCGAAAAAAACAAACTTTGATTTTGTATTTACAACGTGTAACAAGCCAAAAATCTTCCCTTGCAAACAGAAACTGAATCTGTGTAAACACAGAGCCAGGCGAGTGTGGGGAGGTATTGTTTATCCCAGCATAACATTTTACATTCTTTTTCAAACAGAACCTCCATTCCTGACGCATTCTTCCTCCTAAGAGCAGCCCTGCTAAACTGTACCTTCGAGATGACATCCTGCATCTCGTTCCGGGGGTAGTACGTTCCATCATCGTATCGGAACCTGTACAGCATGTGCTCAGGTTTGAACTGGTGCTTATCTGTAACTAAAGAAAAAACCAAAACCGTGTATTGTTAGTGACTTCCTGAAGAAACCCCAGGAGAGGAGTGCCAGCAGCACTGCTGCTACCGGCAGCCCACGACACAGCGACAGGCTGCGTGCTGGGTTAGATCTCCCAGTCACACCTTCCGCTGCCCAGTGATGAAGCCATCCTACGCTACTTGCTTCGGAAAATTTAGGCATCATAAACTTTGTATAGTAAAGTGCCTTCTGTCTGCATCGTTTTTCATGCCCACTCAAGCTTTTCAGTATCTCCCAACATCCTCTGATACACGGATATAAAAACCAGACTTAATCTATGAAGTGGTTTCACCAGTGTCACGTGTGAGAGCAAAATAACTTCTCCACCCGTGTCTGATATTCCTACAAACAGCAAAGCCCAGGACACTGCTCCAGTAGCCTTGAACTGACGGCTCATGCCAAGGTGATTATCCAGAATAACTCTCTTACGTATCACTGCTTCTCAACACATCAGACACAGACTACAAAATTTCCACATAGAATGCCTAGAATAAGTATCTAAATTCATTTTAAGGGATGTGACCATTTAACTAAGGAAAAAGATCACTTCCAATTCCGTAATTAAGAAAAAAATCCTACTGCTGAAGGAAAAAACCCAACAAACCAAACCCAACATTCCCCGAGATTAACATACATTAGGAGTTTTAAAACCAGAAACTACAAAATAAAATAGACAAACCACCACCAGCACAGCACTGCCTAAGGCCAAACTGTCCCTTACAGCAGACACACCAAGAAAATGGAACTGATCCAGACTTAAACTGGTCTTTTTTGTTCATTGGTTTGGTTTTTTGTGTGTTTTTCCAGGGTAATTTTGACTCGGATGAGTACAACCGCACAGCCACGGAAGTACCTATTTATATTAAAACTATCTGATATTGGGATTATTTTTGTAACTCCCAAGCTCCTTCCTGCTTTGAGAGGAAGCTCCAGCTGCAGCCAGCAGCAGCGAGCGGCTGGCCAGAGCATCTCAGCCCATGGGCTGCCCGGGGCCACTGCACACACCAGAGAATGGCACCGGCTGGATTGCAAACACCAACGCACTGAACGTTTCCCTTTTGCAAAACTGGAGAGGGAAAAAAACCACCACAAACCAAAAACAATCCACAAGGAAAACTGGTTCCTTTTCTACCTGCCAAGAGCAGGCAGCAGCACCATGCCCACCACACCACGGGGCTGGAGCTGCCAGAAGGGCCCCCAGCACGGGGACCGTGCGAAGGCTGGGTGGCACGGGTGACAGCAGCAGCAGCCCAACTCTGCCCCTTCCCTGCTCCCTCTGTGCAAACAGATGGTTCATTCAACTTTATTTTAGGAATTCTGTTTTCACTGAACCACAGATGGGTCCAGTACTCCAAGTAGCATGTCCGGCTCACATTTCTCTGCTCTAATATAATTACTCTTTTATCTCACAGAATTACAGACTATTCAGTTAACTCTGTGTCGAGCATATTTGGGATATAAATTACAAGCTCGGGAGAAGAATCTTTGGCAACAGCATCATTCCACTGAAAACAATCCTGTGTGTGTAGTAAACATAACAGCATCTGACGTTTGAATGATGGTGGAGGAAAATCACGTAGACTGGCATGAAATAATTAAAGACTCCATGACTGCTGATGAACAACCATAACCTCCTACTCCGCATGTTTATGCACACAGCTAAGGGTCACACTGCTACTCCTGCTTTCTCTCCAGTCAAGGACACCGAAAACATCAGGGCAAAGAACTTCAAAACTGCCTCACTGTTTGTTTTTTTAAGGGGCTGCAGCTATGGTGAGCCAAACATGCTTTCAAAACCAGAACCTTCCCCGCTTGGCTCCTACAGTCCTGTCTATACCTTGTAAGAGAAGCAGAGATGAGGACCTGCTCTGGTAAGAGAAAAATGTTACCAGTGCAAATTACCTCCAGAATCACTCCTTATTGGCTCAGAACCTGAATCCTTTCAGTGATGCTTCCCTCCACAGCGAGCTAAATGCAGAGAGTAGACTGAAAGTGTCATCATAAAAATACCAGTTTTAGTTACCCTACAACGTGGTGGAAATAAGGCCTTAAAACCCCTTAAGGGGTTCTAGAGCGGAGTCCAGTGGAGCCCACCAGCTCCACGTGCAGCACCAGCAGCCAAGCAGGAGCACTCAGCAACAGCCAGCTGTGACGCGCCCTCTCCTACAACCCTCAGCTGAACGTGAGCCCCTACAAAGCCTGGCCTTAATCAAAGGTCTAAATCCTTAAACTCAGTCTACTGTTCTCTGCTCCCCCAGAAGTTATTTTTGCTTAAAAGACAGTATTTGTCTAGGTCCCTGTAACGCGATGAAGTCAAGGGAGCCTCTCCCAGTAAATCTGCTAGGTGTGGACACCGGCCCCAGCAAGGAAATTATGCAGATTCCAGAAGCTGTCTGGTGCTAACAAACCAGCGTTTGTCAAACAAAATTAAGCCCACTCTAATTACAACTATTACCTTGAAAACAAGTAATACTAATTATATTTACCATGATGGATAATGCCATTCTCTAATAAAGCTTGGCCAAGATGAACACCTTCTTCAGACTTATGTATCTCTCCAATTTCCAGCAACCAGGACACAAATTCACTGAAATAAAAAACAGATACAAAAAAGCCCCAACTTTACATGTCACACCACCAAATCTGCTATACTTCCCCTGCTGTTCCAAGTGTTTCTTCCTACCCTAGTAAGAGATTCTTAAGCCCAGTGATCCTCAGAATGTCACACCGCCTTTAAAAACCCCACTCATTTCAACTGTTTTTATCATTTCAACATAAATACTTATGGTTTCCTTTGAGAGGTCTTTCCTGCTCAGAAGTTCTACATAAATATAAGCATAATATGGCACTATAAAGATCCTCCTGATAATATGGGTCAATTTTTAACCACGTCATCTCAGTTAGTAACTCTGCCCCTGACATTCAGGCAAGAGGAGAACAGAAACAATTTAGAGAAAAGATTTTTGCAACTGGAATAAAGCAAATCTAATACTCAAGGCATTTCAGAGACCAAATGCCTTAAATGATTTGGGAATTATTTTTTTAAAGAAACTGCTTTATTTTATGTATTTTCCTATATCCATTGAGCCTTTGCAGCCCTTTAAAATAAAGCTACTTCGAATACGAGTACACAGCCATCATTTTTAGGCAGATCAATTTACATTTTGGCTAAACTCTGGGAGGCAAATAGGCCTGACAGACACTACAAACGAAGCGTGGTTTGCACAGAATCCCGAAGAAGATTGAAAAATGTGGGTTTAGCTGGTCAAAATTCATGCTACAAAATGCACATAATACCTTCCAAGAAAGCATTTGGGGAAAGTGGTTAATTTCCTCTTCCTGTCTTTGATGAGATTCCCTTGTTTGCACATCATCTTGTACAGTCTTTCTCCTTGCTCAGAGATCATCACCCAAGTGTCCTGCTCCATGCCCAACTTCAAACCTGACAAAAATGCATTGAAATTTTAGGAAGCAATATTGCCATTATACTTCAGTATCTTCCCAAAAGCAGCTGCAGTATTTTTACATAGGAAAATAAAAATTTGACCTGTTTTCCATTATTTTTCTCACGATGATGTTAAACCACGAACATCTCATGTTCATAAAGCATCACCACGATATTTAAGTTCTTCCCAGTGAAGTTACACAGTTCCTACACTGATACCACCACAGATACTGTAGTAATAAATACTAACACTGTGATTGCCAGACTCCAGCGTACGAACATCTGCAATGCAGTAGCCACGTCCTCACAAGTACGAAAGGAAAGGGCCTCAGTTTTGCTTTTACCATGTGATACTGAAAATGTTTTCACTTAAAGGAAACTTTTTCAATTACCAGCAACTATTTATCTGTTATACATTAATCTTAATAATTACTTTCACATAAGATTAATTCACTCCTTTTCCACAAAAGCATACACCCAACTTGATTTTCATTTGCTTCGGAATTTTCTCAGCAACAGAAAGCTATTGAGGAGTTTATTTCAATATTTTGTGCTTGATCATTTTTCCCCTGTTTCTCCTCTGGAGAAAATCATTACGTTTTCTGAATAACAAATAATCAAACCCAGTTTTCGTTGAGCTACACATCCTACTGCCCACTCCGAGAAGCGTGTCCTTTCTCAACAAACACTCGGCAATTCTGGACGACCCCACGTATTTCTGGCAGTTCTCCATGGGACAGCCCTGTGCCTTCGTGGCCAGGAAGGGCAGTGCTCTCCCGGGGGCATCCCGAGGCGCGTGGGCAGCAGGCGGAGGGAGGTTCTCCTGCCCCTCTGCTCTGCTGACACCGGCACCAGGAGTCTGCCGGGCAGCCCTTCGCTCTCCCCGCAACGCCAGGGGGGCCCCCAGCCACCCACCCACCTTTCCTCCTCTCGCGCTCCTTCAGAATAGCTTCCAGCCACTCCTGCTTCTCCTCGGGGGTTTTGGCCATGCACACGAACCATTTGTTCTTCGCGGTGTTGTGGATCTTCCAGCCGTTGATGACGGTGTGGCCGCTGCTGTGGTAGTCAGCTGGGGACAGGCAAAGGAGCAGCAGGCTCAACAAAAGCAACGCTTGTCACCAGCAGTAAGGACCCTTAGCAGTACACACGGAGCTCAGGAAACACAGAAGCATAAAGATGAATTTCAAGTTACCCGGGCTACTCGCGAACTACGTGATAACTTGGTCAGCTGCACTCCCAGCTTTCAGGAAACAAACGTAACAGAGAATTGCCTGCCATATGGAAGAAGGTAGAAACTCGGCCCTATAGCAGGCAGAGTCCTGGTAAAAGAGCAGATCACAGCACTTGGAGCACTTCTGCTTGTGTTACACTGTGTATACGTACATACATATGCATATATAACTCCTTAAAAGCAGCAGCACTGTGGTTTCACCCCATGTCTTGATTTGAGCATCAGAGCTGCTGTGCTGACTCAATCATTTACTATTAAATTTAATAAAGCACTAAATACACAGGGGGGAAAACACAATTTCCACTTGACAGGCAAGCAAATGATATATATGGGATGTATCTTTAACTGGTTACCTGAATAAAGAAATAGCTAACACTCACTTGTTTAAACAAGCTGAAACATAATTCAAGATTTACTCCCATTAAAAAAAATATATAAACTCGTTAACCAAAGGCACCACGTCTGGAATATGTCCCTAACATCATCCCTACCACAACGTCTGTTGTGTTACGTGTGCACTGTTACAGGAGAGAGGTAACAACTGCTGACACTCTTAGATATCCTGAACTTCTGACTCAGAACCTGCAAACCACTATGCCAGAAAAATCAGACCTTTTACTATTTATTACTCTTATTTTACTTCTGCAACATTTGATTTTAACACGGTAGCCCACGAATCTCACTCAGAACTTTGGTAAACACATTTCCTCTCCCAAACTAACACCCTGGAACATCCTCTGCTAGGACTGCACGCATTTCCTGCGGGGAAATTTGTGAGACATAAATGTCTCATGGTAACTAATGCATAATTTTTTTGGCATAAAACACAGATTAAAACTAGGACTAGCAACTACCACACTAAGTATTAAGAAAATCAAAGGTCAACATTTTCTCACCACAAACTTTCATTATGAGGCAAACAACTCCTCAGGCCTGCCCTGAGCCACCACTAACCACGGAGCTTTTTCCTCCCTAAGCACTCTGTCATAATTCAGCCCTGCTTTGTACAAGGAGATGGGATTTTTCCGAACCCAAACCCCTTGCTGAAATGCTTGCTGAGATTTATCATAAACCCCAGCAGACATGCTCGTACCCTTTCAATAACTCTGCATTTTAATTAGATGGAGAGCAGCCAAGCTTTGTACACTGGGCTGGGAAACGTCAGGAACCACTAGAAAATCCTGAGACTGATGGTTCATTTCTAAACCAACAAAACTTTGGAGCACGCAACAAAACGCAAGCAAGGCTGGGACGGAGGAAAAAACCAAGGTTATTTTTGCAACATCACATTTATACCGCTCAGCTACTTACGACATTTTCATTCACATAACCCATGCATAATATCCCTCATCCCTTTAAAAACACTGCTTCTTGAAAACCAGCCCTCCTACCATTCATGCACCATCAGAAAAATCAGAGTCAAAAGCCAGGGAAAGGAAAGAAGCCTTGGAGAGCAGCTCTCAGCTGGCAGATGGAGCCCTTCGGAGCTCAGAGGCAGGAGCACCAAGGTCCCTTGTATTATTTCATCCCATCCTTACTGACCTGCACTGTGGCCCTTGCTGCGCCTTTCTGTTCAGCTATTAAGTGAGAGGTTATTACTTGGGAATCTCCAAGGCTGTATTTTCCCAGTGCTCTTTGGTGCCTCCTGTCCATCACCACAACACCCCTGGGACGGGGGCAGCGCTACCAGCTCCCGTGCAGTGAACCACAGCAGTTAAAACCAGGGCCAAAAAATTGAAGCATCGTGGCTCAGACTCACAAACAGGTTTAGATCTGGACACAAACGTGGTGCCAACTGGGTAGTTTAGTTCAGGAAAAAAAAAACAAAAAAGCAAGCTCATGTGGCCACTCAAATCTTTCAATGTACAGAGACACCACTTCAAGCTGCAGCTTCCCTGGCACCTGAAGGTCAGCAGCTGCAGGGCCAAGGGCGCCGGCAGCTTGGCCACATTTATCTCAGGCCACTGCAAGCTCACTGAGCTCTGAAAAGCCCCATCACCGAAAGGGAGGAAGAGGAGCACGAGGGCTTCAAGTCGTGCCATGCAAAGCCTGAACAAATCATTAAGTCCCCAGCTTCCCGAGAAAAGGTGATGAAAGATGATGTCACCTCCTGGTGAGGCCTGGGGATACATTAAAGCTTTCCATCTGAACTGTAACACGCTCAGAAGTCAAGATCAAACCTTTGAAAGATACGCAAGAAGAAATTTGTTACAGCTTTGTAAAACAGAACTTTTTAGTGGTGGACTTGGCAGTGTTACCTTTATGGTTGGACTCCACGGTCCTTTCCAACCTGAACAATTCTATGACTGAAGTACTTCCAAGCTTCTCAGACTTCAGGTCCTTGGGAGCACCGATGCTCAAAAATACCAAGGAAAAAGCTGCTGCACAGTATCAATTCCCCTCCTCCTCTGCACAGTTTCTGAAGCAGTCTCTGGCTCCTATTAACACCTAGAGGGATTTTCTCCTATTTCATGCCTCACATCAAGACAACAGGGACAAAACTAAGATAGTTATAAGCAACCAGAAATCTGGTATTTCCTAAGTCTCAAGTGCTTGTCTTTATAAACTAAGGAACAGTCATTTAATGACTGGTGAATTAATGCCTTTAGAAACAGACTTCTCTCAAACATTAATTTTAAATGATACCATCACAATGACAATGTATCCACCTTCCTAATACTTCAAAATGCTTGTGCAGCCACATTGTTTTAAGAACACAAACAGTCTGACCTGGTAAATAACATAAATTCCACTTTAATCAGTGCCATCAAAAAATCCAGGCAGAGTGCTGGAGCTGAAACAAAACAGAAAGCTCACACCAAGGGTACTGCTCAGCCAAGGCCTAATTTCATCAAAGAAAAAATTGTTTTTCAGAAAAAGCTTTGTTACTATCTGTAGGCATGCCATTAGCATGACAATGAACCCCACTGGGAACCTGTTTTCCTATTTCTATGCTTCTGCTTACAAACAAGGGAGATGTCAGTCCTACATCTACCAACTGCAGAGCAAATGCTCTTGGTCGCCCTGTTCCCTGGGGATCCTTATCCCGAGGGAGGAGGGGATCCCAAAATCTCCCAACAGCTGTGGAAGTGCCATCTGGACTCAGAAGTCTTTCATGGCTATAAAGAGACCTGTGAGGAGTACACGAGAAAGGGTCACGTGCAGATGTGAAACCACAGAGCACCCTTCTCTCAGAGCTTCTGCTCTGCACCAGAAATTGCAGGAAGTGCAGTAGATAGTAGATGATTAAGGAGAATAAAATAATGCAATGCCAAAAAAACCCCCATGCAAAGCTCACGTGAATGAGGCTCCAACAAGCAGAGCACCACAGTGGGGAAGGAGAGGGAAAAAGGACAGCAGAGCAGCCCCGAGGTACAGGGCAAATGCAGTGACCACGGGGGATGAGAAACAAGACATCCGGGTGCAGAGACCACCACAGAGCAAGGTTACAGAAAAGCATCAGGCTGAGGAGAGGAAGCACACTTCTGACCACAAGGAAGGAAAACTTTATTTGTTTTCTTTTTAAATAAAAGGTGAAAGGAATGGCAAGAAAACGGGAGAGAGGTGCCACAGGCCAGGGAAATAACAGGTATTTCCGTATTTTCATTAGTAAGGAAGTAATTGTTAAGCTCAAAGGCTAAACAAGTTCCTACAACAAAAACTGACATTGTAGGAATACTTTGGGTTTTCTCTTTTCTGAAGCGTGACAGGAAAGTTTCAAGCAATCCTGTGAATTATATTCTATTAACCCTCCTTTTTTCTGAAAGACCTGTTACAATTCCTGTGTTTATAGTGCTTGAGGTTTCATTCTGGAGGTAACTTTTCTCTTTGCATTTACAAACCTCTCCCACACGGCGTGCTGACCTCTCCAAGAGCTGGGACGCCGTCAAGTGATGTTAAATACATGATTTCAGTTCAGCAACAGATGTCACCTTATCTTATTACTCTGCTCATGTTAGTGTGAAACAGTCACCTATGACTGCCCAGCAGTTACCGTAGGAAAGCAAGGATGTGTCACAGAAGCAGAGTTTTGACATGAGCAGAGACTGCTTTTACAGTGGCATCTTATTCTTCCTCAGGACGAGGAGTGCTCGCCACTCTCAAAGAAATCCTGAGGCTGCATTTGATTTCAGCACCTCGAGAGGCTGCTCTGTAAATGAGCAACACAGAAGACTCACCTGTTCCATCGTCTACGTTCTCCACCTCCATCACTTCTGTGTTTATTCTGCCACGAAAAAGGTAGCGGTGGCCATCTGTAGATGCTTTGCTGTTCTTCAGCCGCCTGGTAAGAGAGAGCAGATGAGCACATCACCCATCCACCACCTTTTCCTATGTTCCTGCACCACTACCAGTACACATCCAGAGTACAAGTGTGGTAAGGAGCAGCCGAGGGACCTGGGCTTGTTCAATCTGGAGAGGAGGAGGCTGAGGGGAGACCTTCCCCCTAACTGATGTAGCCTCCTTATGCTAGTCAAGAAATTCAGCACCAGGGCAGTGGGGCTGAAAAAAATGAAGAACATCTCTGGATAGAAATCTTGACCTCAAACGCAGTTTATGTGTGGAAGAACACTGACAACATTTTCCTTCCTTCACAAAAATTATAATTAACAAAAAACTATAATTATTATTAGGAACTAAGCTGAAATTTTATGGCAGTTTGACAGTGATACATTCCAAAGCACTCTGCATTGCTGTAACTCTGTTCCCAGTGCAGTCAAGGCCTTTGAACATCTCAGTTCTAGGCATGTTTTCCCACCTCAGATAAGCCAGGGATGATTTTTCTGTCCATATTTGCCTAGGATAATAATCAGTACTGTCTACCAAGCATCTCTATGTGGGGCCATCCCGTATGACCTGTTGTGGGAGACTGTGGAAGATTCTCTCCCCCAGCACTTCACCCTGTGGATTCTGCATTTGCATACATCTTTTTCCAGTGTTTGAATTAAATGCACTTCTCTTTGGATGGTAAGTCTCCTCTAAAAATGCTGACTTTCATATTGCTATTAGCTGCAGTAAAGAGTGAATTAATTATTTACCTGTGCTTTTTTTTGCAGTAGACCAACAAGTTATCGAAAAGAAAAAATATCCTCTCCTGGATATTTCCTGCTGAAATTTTCAGTAGCAATCCACTCCGCAGCATTTCTGTGCACGTGTCCGTGATGTTGGACCCCTAAAACCAATCGGGAAGAGATTCTTTTTTTATTCTGTAAGAATTGAAGGACTCTGTACCAAGCAAGGAAAAGTTTCTTAATACTAACTCACAACTGCCGTGATTCTCTGGAAACACCAAGACTAAAATTCATGGTAATTTATTATGCTGTAATTAAATAATAATTTCTAATGATGTTTAAGACCAGCTTTGCATTCATTTAATACTGCATTAACTGAGGGGGGAGGTTTGTGGCTGTTGTGAATGGATAAAGTTTAATCACCGAAGTTTCCATATGCTACCACATCTGCACATGAGGCCTCTCATGAAAAATCAGGCCAACTTCATACAGCAACTCCTATCCTCACCAACTTCACTATTTACTCAGAAATACCAGAAAATGGAGACAACAAAACCTAAGACAATCTATCCCAAGACAAACTCGGAAGCTGAAGCAACCTGGAGCATCTTTAAGGGTATCTACTTCTGCACTGAATGAAGTTAAACTCAAAATCCAGCATGATTTAGAATGGAGGCAAAGCCAACGGTGCAAGTACAAGGAAGGCTGTCTGCCTAGATTGCCTCCTAACATACTCTGAAGACACCAGAATTTTGCTAAGCTTTAATTATTCAGGATGAAGCTTCCTGTGCCTCGGTTTTGCTTCAAGGCAGAAGGCAGTGGGTGTTCTGCCATAAAGGTGAGTGAAAAAGTAACAACTGTAAGAAAGGATAACATCTTCCCACAAATATTTCTGTGAGAAAGTCACAGCATTTCCAGGCCTTGAAAAGAGAAATTTGCCTCTCAAGGAAGCCTGCCATGAATTCAGAGGTGAAAACCCATGCTGCTGTGGGCCAGAGCTCCTGCCCATGTGCTCTAAGCACCCAGCCATGGGATCCTGTTGGTAATTATGTGTGATCTACTGCACATTAAGCGTGCCGGTGCATCAACTCGAGGACTTCCCTGACTCCAGGCAGGCAGCTTGGAAAACCCACATGAGCCAGGACTTTCCTTTCCTCCACACACACTCTGAATGAATTCTGCCTACAACAGCTGGAGTTACTGTCTCCTCTTTATCCAACCGCAGCAGCCCAACGGAAAATGCACTGCATTAAGAGACGAGAAGCGATGGCAGGTTCTGCTCCCGGCTCAGGGTACCGGCCAATCCCACGTCCATCGCAGCCCCTGCTGCTGAGCAACAGCTCAGGCTGTGCTAAGGAGAGTGCAGCCTGGTGGCAGAGGGATTGCACAACCACCACGGAACACAGTTCGGGGCTCTGAATAAAGCCGCTTGAGGATCGGCCTTAATTAGCCACTCTTCTTTCCATCTCAGATCAAATGGCCCAAAAAGGAATGCCGTCTATAACCACAGCTCCACGCTGCCTAAGGCAGCATCAGCACCAGAAGCTGGCATAATAATTTGATAGTTTTATTTGAAACCAAACACTGAAACACCCTTGAAGCAGTCAGTGATGTGAACCGGGGAGAGGGGAGCGGGCCACCCCCTCCCATGCCATCTCACGGCAGGGATGGCAGCAGTGGAGCGGAGAGGAACACAAGATCCCATGCTAGTGGCACTAAACTGGCCTGTGACTCAGCCCGGCTGGTTGGGTTTCCAGATTACAACAAATGCAACAATTGTGTTTTTTCCTCTCTCACTGAAACAGCCACGCAAATTTGTACTGACAGACTCCTTCGGCTGCTGAGCCATCCTCCAGCTGAGACAGCCACCTACACAAGTTCTGAATTCGGGCCAACAAATTTAACCACTTAGGAAATTAAGTGAGAAAGTCATTAGACTCAAAATTTTCCTTCTTGAAACAGATGTTCCATTTTTTTCTATGAATATGTATTTTTATCGTAATAAACACAAGCTTCATTTTATGACACTTATGGAAAGGAATTCAAGTCATGCTTTGATCAGCTTCTAAAAATAGTCTTTATTTTTTTTCCCCTTTCCTTCTGGTTGGGGCCAAGCAACGTGCTAAGCATTTCCTTCTGGAAGGAAATCTCCAACAAGTTTGCCTCTTTATTTTTAGGCAACGCAGAAAACCAGATGTTTATTTAATTAAATCCACTCTCATACATTGCATTCAGGGATTATTGTTCTTGTGGCTGCTGTAGGGAATCCTTCAAAACCCTTTCAGCTCTTGTAGACGCTCGGGAATTCTCACCATTTCAAGGGCTAACCAACACTCTGTTTGAGAAGGATGCTCCGGGTAAGACCGGGGCAGTTTTGCCCGATGGGGCAGCTGGTGGTTGCCACGTAACAACATCAAACCTGAGCGGCTGAACTACAGTAAGCGCCACGTAACCCTACTGAAAGCCTACTGCTTTCAGACAATGGCACTATTGCAGAGTTCAAGCCAAAGCAAAAACCTAAAATTCAACTGGGGGGAGGAACAACAACAGAAAAATGAAAGTTGGAAGGAAATTACTGTGTTACAGTTCACAGAATATATTCTGAGCTGATGTTTTGTCCATACTGTCACCCTTCCTTACTGCTGCCTTCCCTCGTTAATGATTATTTCCAGCAGCAAGCATATTTACTACTGGATGGCTTGCTACAGACACAGAATAAACAACACAGGAAAGGGGGCTCATTTCTCAGGGTTAGAAGTTGGAGAACAGTCAGTTCTTCGACAACTTATATGACTAATAATGCACCGAGTTAATAATACTGGAACTTTAGACTTGAGTGTGTTCATTAAGATGGATTTGACAAATATCTGTAAGACTCAGGCAGCAAAAGCAAGTAGAAGAATTTTAATCACTACGGTGCAGTAGAGAACTTAATTGAAAAGTTGAAAATAGGAGTAGAGTCAGTGATGGCTAATAAGGATTATTAAACAAATTTCCTTGCCATAAAATATTCAGCAATGTAAGCACTTAGTTGTTACTGCTTCTATCATGAAGCTATTGCAGAAGCACACCTAGCACATTTTAATATTCTCATTCACCAATCTTCCCAAGTTACTGCTGACGACAGCAAGTTCAAGCTAATTACAAAGAGACACTTATTTTCACCCAAGTCTGAACAAGCCGCTGGTAAGGTACTTGCTTCTTTTGGGAAGTCTTAGGTCAACTAGACCTGCTCTCAATTACAACATTTAGAGGTTTACTTTATCCAAGTCATCCTTCCTATTTCAAAATCCCACAAACGATACCGTGGCACAAGCACACTCTGTCACGGGTGCTTTTATTTTGTCCGAGGCTGAGGATTACACCTAAATGCAGAGAGGTTTGGATGCAGACAGGCAATGGCATCGCTTTGGTACTCGCTGGAGTTCCTCCTCCGAGGCACAGTGCACTTCTGTGGAGCTATGTGCTATGTGACAGTCCTGTACCAAAGGACCACAGTGCCCTGATGTTCAGCCTAAGAGGATTTCTCTGCTCTAAATTATACCCAGCCCAGTTACAGAAATGCAAGAGCAGTTCTAGAAAACACTCCTGCACAGGAAAAGGAAAAATACCTTAACTGACACATTTAAAATTCCACAAAGCACCAAAGAAAGACAAAGAATTTTGACTGAAGTAAAACTAGTTTCTTAATCCACCTTTTGAATGGCTCAAATCTTCCCATGCTACGCAGCAAACAACAAAACAAAGGTTCGTGTAAGTCCACGGAGCAGGAGATTCCACGTGGAGCAGACAGGAAATCATTTGGCAGTGTCGAGGGCAGAATTTAGGGGCTCTTTGTCACATGCAATTTTTATACTATCAGGTAGTGGCTTGCTCTGCTGAGCCCTCCTGGGAGGCAGCGGGAGAGAGAATCCACGGCTGCATTAGCAGAGCCCGTCCTTGGGCGCCGCGAGGTCCAGAGACAGCCGGTCTGTTCGCAGGGAGGGAACAAAGCTCTGCAGAAACTACTCTGTTTCTGCTGATTTATCTATTACTATGAATACCTACTGAGGAGTTGGCTCTCCTGGTCACTATTTTAATTGTTAGTTGTCAGATGTCTTGGGGAACTGTGCCAGTTACAGTTCAGACAGGTCTGTTTCAAAGCTCTCTCCAATTCAGCATCTCACCAGAGCCCCTTTAACCCCCTGCACAAAGGCCATTTCCCATGACACAGATGGAAGATAACATCCCAGTCTATCAGAGTAATGTGAGAAAAATACCTTTTTTTTTTTTTTTCCTCACTACCTTTTCTAGCCACAAAGCTTAAAGGGATAAAATCTATTCCTCTAGTTCTTCAGCAGCTCTATTAGGAAGTAGCACTATTGAGCAAAGTATTCAAAAAAAGCAAAGATCTATTTGCATGTTGAAATCTGTGTCTGAAAAACCTCCTGTGTATTATATTCAAAACTGACTTAAAAAAAAAAAAAATCATTGCTTGCTGTGCATCTTTCACTGGGACTCCACTTGTGTTTTCCTTCCACCTCAGTGTGGGCAGATTAGACACTGCAATACAAAACACTTAAGGCAATTTAAAGATACACTCACATCTGCATCTTTCTGTATAAATAGCCCTCAAAATAATACAAAAGGGAGATTTTGGTGCTATCACTACTTCATCCTGTTATCCGGGGAAAGGGTGGCTCTTCTGGTTACTACTGAAAATGAACTAACTCAGACCCATGGTTTCTTCACAAAACTAAAGCACTAAAAAGCTCTTCCATTTGAAAACTATAAAAGAAGAGGAGTTGTAGTCTCCCAGAGATTCTATCAAACCCATGTATGTTAGTTTAGCTCAGCTAATAGCACAGCACTATTTACAAGCTGACAAAGACTTACAGATTCTGTGCTTAATAAATAAATAGTGAGCTTTTCTCTTCCACCGGCCCAGAAGCTGTTTGCAGTGCCAGCATTTAGACAGTGGTGCTCAGCCATAGATGCTTATTTGACAGAGCAGGTCCCAGATAAACGCTGTGATTGCACAGGGCTGAGGAGCTGACAGCACCCCAGGACCAGACAGAGCAATACATGCTTGTTCAAAACTCTACTCCCTCCTCAATGTAGGAAGCGACAAATCTTAGACAGTACCTCCCATCCTTCAACATGAGACTGCCATTCTTCCAAAAACTCCAATTTTTCCATTTGCCTCTTGGCCTCATTGATGTTGGAACAGACAGCTTTCATGGCCTGGAGGGCCTCCATCAGCGCCGCGTAGTCACTGTGCTTCCTCGGGGTCCGCTTCAGCAACTCCTGTTGAGACAGCAAAAAAAAAGAAAAGAAAAGAAAAGAAACCTGTCTTTGATCTCCAAATGTACATCGCAGGAGGCTTAAACAGTCTAGGATCCAAAACCAAAAAGTAGCCAGACTTCTCTTTTACTAGATGGAAAAGTAATAAACTCTCCAGCATCGTGTCCTAGTAGGACATTAGAAGACAGAGAAATAACTCACTAACAATAAAAACAGTCATGACTGAGGAAAATGTTTGTTATTTCAGACACTTTCCCCCAACAACAACATTTCTTCATGGGGAGCTTCTTTTTTTTAGGTCGTTTCTTTTGGTTGTTGCTGTTTTCTGTTCCACAGGCTGGAACTGTTCAGCAGCAAGGATAATTCTGCTTGGAAGCGTTCATTTACTGATGTCAGAATTAACAGCAGCTCTTCCTGCAGCTCTGGGCAAGCCCCCCACGCCTTGAGCTCCACACTGCTGTTTGCTCTCGGGCAAGACACTCGGCCACAGCTTTGGTGACTCCCTGCTTTCAGGCGGTCCCTGGTACTGGCAGCCACGCTAGAAAGCAAAGCTGGGTTGCCCGTGTCCCTCCGAGATCGCCCGTGTCCCCCCGAGATCGCCCACCTCGAGCCCCAGGCACGCCTGGCGCTGGCCAACGGGCAGCCGCGCAGCTACGCCCCGCTGCAGCCCAAACCCTGCTGCCATCACTGTACTCAAGTTTATTTAACACAAATATACCCGTTTCACTGTCCCCGAGAGTAATTCATTAGTCATTTTCCCCTGTTTTGTCTGTGGATGCTTCATTCAAAAAAAAAAGAGAATATAAAAATAATTTTTAAATAGGCCAAGGGAACTGTAAAACCACAGCTATCTGGGCTGACTCAAACCTCACTGCAATTACTATATTCTTTAACTTGTTTTAAACCCCTTTAACGTGTTTATTTTTAGGCTTTTTTGATGTCAGTGCAATGAAATGCAAATGCCTCAGAACTGGCACCGTTTCAGATCTAAACTCACACGGGCATTGTGAAGAATACTGTCCAATATTCAGATTTCAAGTAAAGTAGAATTTGCTTTTCTCTCATGATTTGAAACAATAAACAATATTAGACCTTAACTTGTCAAGCAAAAATTTGTTTTAAATATTTACTTTCCTGAAAACTGTATTAGTTTATTTCCTAACATGGAAAAATTTCAGTCAGAGGTTTGAGTATCTAATGTTTGTCAGGACATTTAAGATTTTTCATGAAGTTGTAACAGCAAAATAAGAATAAACACACAAATGTGCATAGAACCACCTAGGGCATCTTACTGTTACTCCGGTTTTTACAAAGAATTTTCATAAATATTTTTTATTTACAGATTGCTGATGGTAAATCAGAATCCTGTCACCAATGATCTCCACTATCCCGAGTGTTTTTAGCACAGGCGTGGTGGAACCCAGCAGAAATCCGTCTCCTTAAGCTCCCTGAAACGGCTCATTTTCATTCCACAAGGGACAGGCAACCCGACGAGGAGATGCAGGAGGGCACAAAGCACCCTGGCCCAGCCAAACCTCCCAGTGCTTCTGATACTGGTGTCGGACAACTTGCTCCTGGCTTTAATGAAGGCAAATCTGGCTCCACCATCCAAGAAAGAGATTATTCACTGTGTGTAGAGATTGCTCCTGCTGTTGGGAAATAACCTTAGCGACCGGTTTTGTACAGAAAGTATAAGATCCTAAATAAAAATCTCCTAAGTACCTTCAGAAGAAGGGGATACTTGCATATTCTCTGTATCGGCGTCACCAGGTAGCCCTCCAACGGCACGTCCGTGTTCTTGCGTCCTCCGAGCAGCATGCAGTTCTGCAAGGGAGAGGTTTCACACCGTGCTGAACCCTCACGAGAAAGTTACTGGGAATAAAGACTGGGGGGGGTGTGCAGGGCAACGTGGGCCAAGCTGGATAGAGAAATTCTATACAGCTATGCCATGAGGGAGAGCTGCAAGAGTGAACGGTCAGGTACAGTGACTATCGTAATGACAAGGAAGCCACAATGGCATCGTGGAGGCATCTCCCCGTGGTACCTTCTTTATCCTGTCAGCTTAAGAGAGGGCTTTTTTTTTACATTTAAAATATAACAGTAAATAAAATTATAAAAACCTGCCGCCATACTTCAACAAACAAAAGCAAAACTCGTGCAGGGTGACGACTACAGGTGCTGTTGCTTCCAAAAGGCGTGCTCATCACGTCAACTAGCATCAAAGATGGTTTGAAAGGTTTGAACATGGCCATCCTAACACATACACCCCAGAAAAGTGTCCTGCTTACAGGTGTCTACATTTGAAGATGATTTTCAATGAATAAGGCATCTTTAGTCATGGGCTAAAGAACAGGTAAGTTTTGAGAAGACATCCAGCTGTGGAAGCAGAGAACATATGAGATACTGGGTGGAAGCATCCATGAAAAAACAGCTGAGAGAAAAAAGAATAGGGGCTGCTTGGGCTAACAAAGTACACAAGGGACAGCACAGCAAATATTTGGCATTGCTGGAATTAAAGCTTAAGTACTTAAAGACCTAAAGTAACGATGAAAAACAATTTTATGGAGACATCAGAAGGAACTGTGATGCAACAGTACAAGATAATCTACGGCTTCAAAGAGCAAGATGTCTAAACTGAGCACACTAAACACCAGTCCAGCCCAGCCAGCCGCCGCCTCGACGCTGCCCACAAAGCCGGAGGCAGACACGCTGCTGATGGAACTGAGGCTGCACAACTGGGTGGCCGCCCCACGTGCCACGGAACTCACACCACACCCCCATCCCCAGGGATGCCAAGGGCATCTCCACACCCTCTCCACGCTGCACATGGGGTTAACCTGCTTCTGCCTTATCCTGGAGGATCCCAACCTGCCAACGAAAAAGCTTTTCTGATAAAGGTAAGAGCAGCGCAGACCACAGCTTTCTATAACGACTGTCTCTATGCTTGAAGGCTCAAAGGTCCCCAAAATGCCTACTGCGTGCCACAAATAATTAATAAAATTAACTAAGACTTGCGATGCTGCCAGCACCAGCATCATCTTTCTTTTAACCACATCTGCGAGAGCGTCACTTGCTCTCCAGTTCTAAAATGCAATAATCAGACCTGATCACTCCAAAATTTGATGATACATCCGTGAGCACCTTCTCAGGGATCCAAGTTCCAACACCAAAGGCCCCACATTTCAGGGCTGACCTTGTTATCTAAGGACACCACGAAGGAATCAACAGAAACCATTCCACGCTGAATCCTCCTTCTATCTAACAGCTAACGTCATCTATTAGGAAACTCAGTATTTACATGGAAACCAGTTTTGCTGTGGGAAAACCATGAGGACTGTCATCCTTCATATTTCAAAAACTCTCCTTGTTTGTCTTCTGAAGTGAAAGAGCAGTTGTGTAGTGTTTCTTTTGACCTCTCATCAGGTCAGTGTCTAAGATCAGGACAGCTGCTCCATGATCCACTGCACCACATTTTTCTGTCTGGCACAGCTGTGGCTCCAGTACCAGAACACAGACCTTCCCTTCAGAGGTGCTGACGAGTCCTTCAGCTTCCTTTCTACAATTTCTTTCCATGTCCCCCCTCATGTAGCTTATCCTGCTCTTCTTCCTCCCTACGGACACAGCTGGATTGACACCCTTGTCTCTTGGCCAGCAAGTTCAAGGCACAGCGCTGCATGACGCACGGATCCCAGTGCAGCAGTGAACACATGAAGTGCTCAACCCCATCCTCTGGAAACACCACCCCAGCCAAACCCACCCGTGCCAGCGCTTCAGGCTCTTACACGGTGGAGGTGACAGTGCTAACAACTCGCTGCCCAGCCAAAAATCATTAAGTTAGAACACCAAAGTTTATTTACCAAAAGAAACGTCCGCACTGTTCTTATTTTGTTAAGGTCAAGCAGAACTTTCTGTGCCTTCTCGTGGTTACTGCAGTATTCATCATAGATGCGGAATTTCTCCTTCTGCAGAAACAAAGAAATGCATTGTTCTTCACTTGCCATGATGATTTTTTAATTAACAAAACATGGAATGAACACTTTTCAAAGCTGAATAGCTACTAGAGTCTTTATTTTGGAAGGTCTGCTCTCCCTCCTACATTTATTATTTGAGATCCAACCTCAAATCAGAATTATGAACAGTCTGGAAGTATCACTCAGGAATTTCAATCACAGAATACCAGGGCCCTCAAGGATCATCTGGTCCAACCTATCTTGGCACAAGCCTGGTCTAGACAAGCTGGCCCAGCTCCTGTCCAGCTGGATCTTCAGTGTCCCATGTCGGGGACTCCACCATGCCCCTGGGGAGATGATTCCAATGGCTGATTGTTCTCACTGGGAATAATTTTCCTTCCGTGTCCAATCGGAATCTCCCCAGGAGCAACTCGTCCCCACCACCCCTCTCCTTTTCCACGCGACTCCTTCGACAGTTACTAAAGCAGGGAAACAAAGCTGTAACGAAAGGCAGCATACGTAGTGAAGAAAGCAGGTCCCGACTTCGTGCTGCGCGCTAGGCTCCGGCTGCAGGCACTCCTCCACCAGAGACAGGAAGTTTTTGTGAACTGCGAGAATATCTTCAATGTTTGAAAACAACATCTGCAAAGGAATACGACATAGGTAAATAAAACATCGGGTAGGAACCAGAAGAAACATGCCGTCGGGAGACTAACCTTAACGGTCTCTTCTGTGACGTTTTTGTCCACTTTGGCTGCAGCACACTGGATCATCCGGTGAAGGAACGCCTGCACCGGACAGCACAGAGGAGGAAACGTCAGTTCAGGGAGACCTGAGCAACTTGTGGCATTTTACATTTACAATTTGTTTCCCCAGTTTCTTATCCTGTGGATACAGAGTCACATCAGAATACTATTCAGAATCTAACCCAAGTGTTTGATTTATAAAGCACTGAGTGGCCCCGTTACCCTAACGCAATACAAAACCCTGCCTACACAGCCTTAAAAAGAGTTAAACGGTGAAATATTAATGAAGCCGAGGAACTGAACGCTCTCTGGAGTCCCCTTTCCACCCCACACTCATATTACAGTCAAGCAAGAGCAAAATGAGTGATTTTTCAAAACTCATGCTGCAGCACTTTACAAACAACTGCAAGAGAAGGCAAAATAAGCTGCTAATTTTGAAATTAGAACTAGCTGGGAGATACGAGCATGAAACATAACTTTTGCCACAGCGACCACAAGTGAGGTTTGATGTATTAGTAATCAAACCTATTGTAAATTGGATCAAACAACAGTCAGCTGCATCTGGTTCTGTACAACCAAAACGTTAACCCTTCCCTCCCCCAGGACCTGGGGATCAAATGAGAAGGTGGCAACACCATTAACAAAATACCAGAAGAGTAAGCTTTCTTCTATTTCACATTCAGGAGCCAGAAACAAGAAAAAGAGATGTACAGCAAGTCATTCCAGAAGATGCAAATCACATTTCAAGTACAATGCATATAACTGATATTTATTAAATGCATTACAAAGACTTGGGTACCTTCTGAAAACATCTACAGACCATGGGCTAAAATCTTACGTTGATAATCCTCACACAGACATTCTCTAGTCATTAAAAACCGGCACCAGGAGCGCACCGAAGTCACATCTTCCCCACCCCTCCAGCTCCAGGTGCCCGTGCACCACTGGACGCAAGCCCAGCTCCGTTCTGGCGCAGCACGGATTCCCCAACAGCCAGGGTCAATAAGGCCAGGGGGCCGGACAGCAGCCACAGCATCCCTCTGTCTCTGCTGGGACCCGGACATCCCTCCTCCAAGCAGCGATGCTCTCTCGCTGAAGAGGTGTTACCCCTGGCATTACACCTTTTTGTTACCGAAGGGACAAACCCAGTTATCCCAGACAGAAACAGAACTCAGTGTGGAATATTGCCAGTTCATATCGCTCTCTACAGCGATGCAGATTTCCTACTTCTTTAACCCCTCTTTTCCCTGACGATGTGCTTTCTTTCTACTGTTTTATTGATGGCAAAAAGTGCCGTTAATTCAGGTGCAGCAGTTAACTGCTGGTGGATGGCAGCCCTTTAAACCCCTCCATGCTGTGAGGGTCCAGATGCACACTCGCTGTAGGCATCGCCTGTGCAGCGTACGGCAACCTCCCCACGGCCAGAGCCTCTTCACCGCCCTGGCTCTGACTCAATTCTTCAAAGTCTTCACTAAACCGGTATTAAATATACTCCAGAAGTGAAGGGGGGAGGGGGAAATCAGGAGAACTACCTCAAACTCCTGTCTATCTCACTATCTGTAATCTCGCTCTGTTCACATTATTTCCCCGCAGACCAAACAAACGGCTCATCCACACTCACGTTATCCCAGAAGAGCTTCCCTTCCTGGAACTGAAGGAAAGGAAGACGTGCAGTTGGCTGAAGGTGAAACAGGATGATCCGAGAGCTGGAGCATTAATTATTCTCAAGCAATCCAAGCCACCCGCCAAGAGCCGCAGGGTCAAGAAGAGTCTACATCAGCCACAGTAAACAGTTCTCTGAGCAGCTCTGTCCCAGACCCCCATCTGAGAGGTTATCACAGAGCACACCCCGGAAAATCCAGACTCTCCAGAACCCAGACACAACTAAGGTAGGGAGGCACAGGATGACTTCAGCCCCTTCCAGCAGCTCGGTGCGAGCCCGCGTGTTATGTTGCTGTACTCACAGCGCACTGTCCTCGCAGTGCCAGGGTTTTCCTACGGATTGCCATCCATTGTCCCTACCAGTGCAGATTTCCTTCCTGAAGGAAGTCCTAACCCTATGTCCCACAACTCGATGTGAATACTTGAATCATTCAGGGCACTTACATATCCACACACATTCCACAATTACTGGAACAACCTCATGTTTTCTAGAAGAGTGGTGTAAGAATTGAGGGGAGCGCAGGAAGGGATGGAGGTGAACACCATCTGCCTGCCACCAAGACTGGCTCCACAGACACACCGCCTCTGCTCGAGGCTTTGCTAGGGAGAACAGAGAGCTGCCATCGGGCAGGAGGATGGAGAAGTGATGCTCTGGGCAATAAGTGTAAAGATAACCTTAATCCAGTACTGTGACTATGGAAAGATCAAATGTCTCTGAACTCAGATGAACACATAGCAGGTCTGAAAGAGAGACGACTGCTCAAAAGACTCAGAATTATCTGAACATTGACTGAGGACAACCAAGAAGAGCTCTTCAGAAGGTAGCAAACAAAGAAAAAGCAGGACAGCTATACACACAGCTTTAAAGAGGACCCAACATAGATATAACCGACCTTAATAGGAAAATAATCCAAAGATGGATGTATACATAAGGATACCCAGAATCTGAGAGCTGCTGAGCTAACAGCTCTCTGCCAGCACACTCCGGCCAGTTTCATTAATTCAGAGTGAGAACAGATCTCTGAGAAACGTTTCAGAGCAGCAAGCTGGCTGGGTACCACAAAGAGCAGTCTAAATTTAAAAGATCAGATCAAGAGGAAAGATAAAAGAGAGGATGTTTGATATTTACAATTAAAAATAAATAAATAATCCCCTTTCATTCACCAATTTTTAGAACCGCCTGCGGATGACTTTGTCACTCGAGGAACACTCTTGAGTCGCTCAGCTTGCTCCAACCCCTGCCTCCTAAGTGTGAAATGCAAATTACAAACCTAAACTTTCCCAAGCATCCTTCTGTAAGCTTAATTATCACAAAGTGACACCTAAATGATCAAGGTATAGCTGCTTCGGAGAAGGAATGCCCCAGAACGCTGGGAAAATTCTAAATGTGAAGCGTTCTGAAGTTTGTTGATCTTGCAGACCAAGACAGTGGGTACCAACCGAGCCTTCCAGAGCAGCTACAAATAAGATATGTAAGCTAACAGTTCAGGGCTGTGGTTCCCTAACAAAGGGTGAAAAATGCAAACTGAAAGCACTCTGCTCATTCTGCCAGACACCGAACGTGGCCGCATCTGCCTGCCTGCTGCCATCCTGCCGGGCAGCGTCCCAGAGGACACGCTGAGCTCCTCTTACAGGGGATAACTTCCCGTCTTGTCAAAAGAAAAGTAACATTGGTGGGTGGGTGGTGGGTTTTCCTGGCTTTGTTTTGGGTTTATTGGTGTCGTTGTTCCCCCCTCCACAGTTGCTCTGTGTGTTGTTGGGAAAAAACAAGCGCTGCTACAGACAGGGCAAGGTTGCTGCCAACAGCACAAATGACTCCTCTGACATCTGGAATCAAATCAAGGAAGGCAAAAAATTCTGCCTGCAGAAGATTCCAGGGCACAAGAAGTTTTCGTCTTCTCAACAGATAAGAAACTGAATCCTGAAATCACGTCAGAGCATCCGGATCACAGAATATATATAACTATTTTTCTGAAAGCAAATCATCTGACTTTTTTCGGGAGCCCAGGAAGTACTGTTCCTTTTAGTCTGACAAAAGAATTCAAGAAAAAATTACTTATTTTCTCCCATCAGATGCATTTTAACACTGCTTCCACCCTTAAATCTATCCTGTCATAAACAAAACCAAGGCAGGCTGCAAAGACATCTATACTGTTAAAATTTCCCATATATTGCCAGGTCAGCCAAAGCACCCGACCTGTCCTACGGAAGCCTGCAGAATGGAGCTAGGAAGAACCTTCGTACATTAAAGCTGCACAACACTGTATTTTGCACAGCGGCAAAGGACAAAATCCCAACGCAAACCCCAGGCACGCTCACGGATTGCCCTTTCTGCAGTGGCACTCCAGGCAGCAGGCTGAGCTCCTGGCGCCATCCTCACCACACCTCAGGGGCCAGGTCCCAGAACGCTGCCGTGCCGGCTTTGCCCAAGCACTTCTGCTTGATTTTGTCACAGATGCACCCCACACCCCCCCCGATTTCCAGCAAGAGCAGCTGTGGTGAGCCCTGGGTGCCCACCCTCCTCCTCCTCCCCCCAGTAACCTGTGCCAGCAGCAGCGGCGGGAGCTGCCGAGTCTGGCTTCTGCCACCCAACAAAAGACTCTTCTTCTCCTCTCTCCAGCAACCCCAGCTGAGGCTCCAGCTGCTCCTGCCACCCTGCCCGCAGGCCTGCCTGTGCCACCAGCACTCAGCGCACCCGCCACAGCCACAGGCAGCCCATCACCCACGGCCACTATCAAAGCTGGCTTCAGATGCAACCCCGGAATCAGTTTGATTGGAAGATCAGAGACCACCCGTTCCCCCAGCACTGCCAGGGGCACCACTGCCCCCTGTCCCTCAGCACCACAGCTTGGAAACCCCTCCAGGGGTCACGGGGACTGCACCCCTGCCCTGGGCAGCTGGGGCCAGACAAATCCCTCTTTTCCCCTTGCTCTTCCAAAAACTCTTGCCAAGCGCAGGATCTGACCTGCTTGCAGTTTCAAGAGACTAAAGGTCTGGTACAGCACCAATCTACGCTGCCAACAGTGTAAGATAGATTCTGCCTTCAGCTTGCAGAGGGGTCCTCGACCCTCACACCAGTACATGGCCTTTCTCTAAGGCTCTCCTTCAGCTGTATTTTAATCAAGAAAAAAACGTAGATGACCTTCTAGCAGGTTTCTCCACATGGCTTCAAAGTGCAGCAGCACACGTGAGGCAGCCTGCCACCCAGCCTCAGAGCTGGCAAATGACTTCAGCAGGATGGCAACCGAGCGTGAGAGTAACTCCATCAGTACTTGCCAACCAGCCCTGTACCCCCCGGTCGGACCAGAGCTGGTCCCCAGACAATCAGCTCCTCAAAATGAAGATATTAGATTCTTGACATCTGCGAAGAAAAAGAGCAGATAACTTCTGGTTTGGGCCAGGAAAGGGTTGTGCTCAATCTTTCTGAGAATGGCTTCAGTACGAGGAAGAGGGTGGAGAGCTCCAACTTCCCTCCTGGCTGAGGGGAACTGCACTGGGGCTATAAATCTCTTGCCTGCAAGGAAGGAAGGGATCAAAAGTGAAAGCACAGTCATAGCTCAGGTGGTTTTAGAGCTGGAGAGATCAGTATAGGGGCCACTTCCTTGTCAAAGAACAATTTCTGTGATTTCTGAAGAGCCTGCTGGGCTTGCAGAAGAGAAACCAACCAAACCGTAACATCAAATACAGTGTTCCCAGCACACCCAACTACGAGGTTAATCTTTATGGTATTTGGAAGATTTTCCCAATGGAGTAACATGTATGTGGCATTCTCCCTGGTCCCACAGCACGTGGTGCTGCTGGTGCACGTTACCTGGTGCAGAACACACCGCTAACCGCACAGCTCGTCTCCTGTCTCTCAAGAGGGAATGGAAGAGAAACAATAGCCACAAACAAAGTCTACCTCTCGTAAAAGCCAGCAGCTTCCTGCATTTACAGAACACGGGGTTCTTACTGGGAAATCTCCATGAATCCAGCTGCATCCACTACCAGCAAAATCAAATCAAGACACGGGGAGACCTCAGAGCAAGGGGAGGTAGCAGCGCTCCCCATGAAACTGCAGCCAGAGTTAGAAAACAAACCATAGCAAACCTTCCTGTTTAGCCCCTCGTGAATCTCAGAAAGCGTACCAGGGATGAGCAACACACCTGGCACACATGGGCCACACACCTGGCACACATGGGCCACACACCTGGCACACATGGGCCCTCAGAAAACCTTAGATTTGCTGATTCAATTTGAGAGACAGCACTCTCAATGAGATTACAATCAAGGGATTCTCTGCTCATCTCCCTTCTTCTTATGTTAATGAACACTGGAAACGTTTGAAAACAAGCTTGAATCCTTTCTGACTCAAAAATATCCCCCAGAATTAAGAGTCACCATCTTTAACACCAATCATGAGAAAGGAACCTGAAATAACACCTCACAACTCCCCCGTCAGAATTAAAATTGAAAGCTTAATTCCTGCTGAATCTGAGAGGAAAGATGACTCGGCACCAACAAAAATTAATCGAGTCCTTAATGACTAAGGCAGCCAATTAAAAAACACAACTGTCCTATCTATGAACTGAAACAACTCGAACCTCCCAAGAGGTGATGATGCTGGAAGCCCCTCAGCCCCTTCTCACACGCCCACTTTTCAACACACAACCCTTTTTTCCCTACTGGTGGATTGCACAGACCTTAATTGCGTGTTTACATTGTGGAGGATGTAAACTACATCGTATGGGATGGCACAGGCTTTCACTGCCAGAGCTGCACGAACCCAGCGCAACGCTGCCGTCTGTCTTTGCGCGCTCAGCACCACCAGCAAGGGCGCGGGGCAGAGCCCGCGGCACCAGCTTGCTCTCCCAGTCTTCCCAGTCTCCTGCCTCCCCAGAGCCAACAGGGAAGCTGCAGCGAGCTCAGGACTTCCAAAAACTGTCCTTCTGATGACAGGAAAAACCAGAAATATCCCGTTTCAAGTTCTTTTGCAATCAGTAGAAATCAGAACACTTCCCTACCTAAGGATTCTCCATGGAAGATCTTCTGATGACAACAAATGGGCTTTAAATCCACCTTGAAAACCTAACAGTATTTTAACTAAAATATATATATATTTTAAGTATTTAATAAACACTGCAGTGGCACACGTATATTTACATTTGTGACTTCAGACTCCCATTTCCAAATGAATACTTTCAAATGCTGGGAGAAAAAAGAGAATTATCTATAGAAAAAAGCATGACTACAGCTACGCAACTCTTGCAGGCAGGCTTGAAAAACTGGGGGGTTTTAAATTTATTTTTTTACCTTGAACTAGAATGTAAAGTATAAAATTCAGTAAATGAGGAAGCTGCTGGCTCCTGAAGATTAGGTGCCACTGCTAGTTGTCATTCCAAGAGGAATACAAGGATACCAAAACTTGTATTGCTTTACCTTACACACAGCTTCATGCACACAAAGCTGCCATGTGCACTCATTGCCTATCAGGAGTTGGCCTCGCGAATCTTCACCTGCCGAGATGGGTCTGAGACAATTTCCATGGAAATGCAATCATTAATTATTATTTTTCTTCTGGCTTATAATTGATTCATTAGATGCTTCAACTGTGCAAATGCAAAGAACAGCTTATCTCTTATTTCTCTGTTGGCTCTCAGAAAGGGTATATGATAAAATATTAGTGCTTTTTTCCTTTATCTAAGCATCTCCTGGACATTAATTGTATCACCGGATATTGACCTGCCAATCTCAGTTTACATCCTCCAAAGAGGTTTCATTTCTTGAAAGATACAATGACCAGCAAGGACAGGATTCTGACAAAATTAAACTGGAGCATATTCACATCCAGAACAGAGCCACAGGAACGAGGCCACGTGCCACGGGAGCCCATCCCCACGAGCTGGGCTGCCTTACTGCCAAGCATCTGCAGTGTCAAGACATGTGGACTTGGATTCTACACGGACGCTGGGGAAAAACATCCCCCCGACACTCGCAGGCTTTCCTGTTCTCACTGCCCTTTTTCTCCTTTCCCTATTCAAGTGCATTCCTTTTTTTTGCAGGTCTTCAGTGGGTCTGTGGCCTGGTTTTGGCTCCGATGAGTTCCCAGTGTAAGGGCAGAATTTCCCCAAGCTGCCAGGGAAGCGTGTGCTCTTCAGCACAAAGACTGCATGGCTCTCCTGGCTCCTGTCATTAGTTTTCATATAGCAAGAGAAGAACCAAACCTGATTACAGCCCAATTTTCGTTGCCACCTTAACGAATTTTTTTTATTTGAATGCTAGGACCTTAAGATGAGAGAGCTTATTGGTACCTTGCCCTGAAACATGAGCCTCGTTCTTTCAGGGTATCATCAAAAGCTTTAAACCATCCCCAGATGAAGCAGAGAGGGTTGGGGATTTTTTTTTTTTTTCTTTTGTAGACATTAAATCTGTTAAAAATAGTACAAGAAAACCTGCCACTCCCAAAGCAGTCCACAGGGACAGTTTGTCAGCCCACTAAAATGAAAAGGAGATTACTCATCCGTCTCAGCAGCACACGAAGCACCCGAGCCACCGAGCCACCAACCAGAGCCCGCGGGCACCAAGCGATGTTTGCACCGGGCCACGCTGCCCGCCCCAGCTGAAGTCTCACTCTAGCCTTCCACAGAAGGTTACAGAAGGATATGGAACTTTTTTTTTAATTATTACTATTATTATTTCATTCATGAGTTTGCTGTGAGGAACGTGCTTTCAGTTCATGCTCTCCAAAGGAAAAAATAAATGGTCTCGCACCATTCAAAACCCCAGCTACCAGACTTCTAAGAACAACACAAGGGAACAATGGTGTTCGGGGGACCAGGAAATCAAGAAACCATAAATAAATATCAAGTATTGTTTTCCATCATCTTCAATAGTTTGGGATCCTGCAGTCCTTCCTCTGGGTGAGGAAATGATGCCTCTGCAAGTTCCCCTCCTGCCCGCAATAGGCCACTATCATTTCCCGTGGCCGGGCAAACCGAAGGCATCGGCCTGGCAGAGGGGGAGCCCCTCAGAGGCCCATCTGCCAGGCAATAAAAGCCACTGTGACCACAGATTCACTCCTGGACTACGAGGTGCTGCTCCTCCACTACGAAGCCCGATCTCCCCCTTTGAAGGACCAGGGCAGGGCTGTCTGAGAGGACCAACCCACCCGAGCTACGGCACTGCGTGAATGGACTGGCAGAGATGAGCTTGGAAGCGTAGGCAGCGTAGCTTCAGGAGCAACGTCACCAGCCTAGGAAGCAGCTTTACGACGAGAGCCAGCACCCAGATCCACCCTGAGAGTCTACCTGGTAGAGCCCTGCAGAAACCTCTTCACCTTCCCTCTTCCATCAGATCCCACCCACAGGCAGCAGGGAGGCAGCGAGGCCAGGGCAAGACGTCCTCTACTAACATCATTCTGTATGTGTGCTGTTCACAGTTACACAAAAAAAATGAAGGTAAAAAGAAGCAACCCAGACTTGCTTTAAACCGGGAACAGTTAATACTTCCCACCCCAAGTGCAGCAGACACTACCCTAACAGGCTGAAGTCCTCTCAGAAGGAAGCAAAAGGAAATGCAGAGTCCTTGGTCTTTCAGGCTTAATCTTACCCTCCCCAAACTGCCTGTTAAGAAGTTACTAATTGCTGGACTCTATTTTTTTCCCCCCCCCAAGTGGCATGTGAAAGAAAATGGGATAAGTACAGAAGACAGTTGCCAAATTCAGAGTTAGAAACTTTCCACAGGCAGGTTTGGGTTGGTTTTTTTTTTTTCCAGAAGAGACGGAGTTTCATTTCAAAATATTTTTCTAGCCTCTTCTACTGCGAAGACTGCAGGGCAATGATTTACAGAGTGAATGCTATCTCTGCAGATAAACAAAACCATCGTTCCCAAGAGACCTGACCTTCACCTTCCATCCCAAAATAGTACGGCCAATTACATAGCAGCAGCAGCCCACATCCTTAAAGTATGTTTGAGTGAATTATGGAGCCAAGTGCTAGTCTGGACTCCTCAAGTTTGCTACAGACTGCAAGGAACTGAAGGAATACAACAGACAACTAAACCAAACAGTTCTGTTTGGCAGAAAACAAACCCCAGCAAGGAGAGGGCGATGCAGCAGGAGGTACTGCTGAATCTGTCCTTCTTGGGAAAAAGAGGAGCTCAAAAAAATGCACAAACTGCCTTATCGTTCCATCAACGCGAGCAGTGAACTACAGGCTTCCAGGAAGTCTATCGTCCTGCTGCCTGCACTTTGCTTGGCTGTGTTTTGATACCGTGTTCCTCTCCCTTCAACTCAACCTCCTCCCAACGAGGCAAGTGTTGGAGCCTCACCATCCAGACTCCCACCACTTACCCAGCCACAGACGTTGTAAGGAGCGTTGCAGGGCAGAAACAGCTTCACATCTTCCTCAGGTCTGAGGGAACGAACAGAACTGTGGCTTGTTTGGCTGGAGAAGGGTAAAAAAACCTGCACTTCTGTGAGAAGCATCCTAAAGTACTGGGCATTTACTGTCCTAACGCTGCAAGTGCTTTGGTAACGGGATGTCCATCGGATACGTCGTCATTTAAACAGAAAACCAAGCCCACCAAACAAAAAGATTTACATCTTACAATGAGGCCTCTATTTGCTGGATGCTACATTACAGTTTAATCCTATTTTTAACATGATTTTTATGGAATTTCCTTCCCATTAACACATTACCTCACCAGAGCCACCAGCAAGACGTGCAGAAGAACAGCACAAATCCACAACACAGTCTCAACCCTAATATTGCCACTGTCATTCCTGCCACAAGGAAAACTCTTTGATGCCCAACACTGGATACTGCTCGCTTGATAACAGGTAATTTCCTAACATTTAAATGGTTTTCTGCAAATTCTGTTTTAAGTCTGGGATAACAGGATTAACTCTACCACACAAGAGCTAAGGAAGAAGTTAAATCCTTATCAGAGATTCTGTAAGCCCTCTCTTGATGGCCAGCCCAAAAGCAGCAACTTTGAAATACAATAGTCATCACAGAAAACTGAGCTCCCTTTAGAAGATAAAATCAGCTGAACAACATGAATTCAAACGTTAGCGTGGAAGAAAAACTAATTTGGTGCTAGGGAACATCTCCTTCCCTCCTTTGTAGTCTCTGCCGTTATCTAGGATGCACAATAAGCACACATCACGTTTTGCTCCCTGTGTAAAGAAACTCAGCATCCAGGACTAAAACAACTCAAGAGAAATAAAGTTTTGAGGCAGTTTGGTAACAGGGCAAACACTGCACCCTCTCCTTCAGAGCCCCGAGTGACAGGCGTCCTGGTTATATGCAACATCCATTGACACAAAAGTCTTCCAGAGATACCTCTAGAATACTTCCAGAGGTACCTCTGGGTACCTCCTAGCGATACCTACTCTTCTAGATGTGTTAAGGACAACACAGCAAGGCCTCGACACACAAAGCTGTTGCACATGAGGGTGGAAATCTCCAGTTCCAAGGAGCTGCGAGGGGCTCCCAGACACAGCATCCCTTCTAGAAGCACCAGAAGACTTGTCTCGTTTTCCAAAGGGTAGGGTGACATCCAGATATTGTTTCTCACCTATCCTTTCAGACAGCAAGGACGCTTCTTTTCCATTGTCATCCAAAGAAACGGACCAAAGGGAAGGAGCACAATTTCCTGCCTATTTTATAAAAAACCAGAGTTCACCTAAGGAACAAAGGAGGGTGGAGGCCCCAACGCTACCAAGTCCTTCTGGACCACAGTTAAGTGCTCAAAATAGGCAACACTTACAGCACTTAAAGACTCAGAATAACCAGATGCCACTCCAATAGATATCTACGACAGATAAATTTTAAAATAAATAAATAATGAAGTAGTCTCCACGTGCAGAAAAACTGCAGCTAAATTCCCAGCGCAGAGAGCTGCTCTTGGCTGAGCTACCCCCCAGCAGCCTTTGCAAGGCAAACGCAGGGAGGATTTACTGGCCAGTGATGTTTTCCTGGACACGTGATATTACCCAGCACTGGACTGTGCACTGTCAGGCAGGAAGGGGCCCTGGCCGTAGGCCTTCTTCCAGGGGCTAAGGCAGGAAAAGGTCAGATGAGCAGCTAGGTCAGCTAGGTCCATCCCCGGCTGCCACGCAGCTGTACGTACACAGGTAATGCAAATCTCCACCTATGCAGCTACTTATGTTCAAGAGAGCAGGTCTTAGTCATTCTGTAAACATTTTCATTTTCTTTTCCAAAACCTATTTGAGAAGCTTTCCTAACATGCTCCCAGTCAGCAAGCAGTCAAGAACATTCTAGCAGCACAGCCAGCTCCTCCCGCAGTACCCAGTTCTGACAATTTTCTTCTGCACATGAAAAATTCCAGCAGCAAAGTCTGGATTACAGCACACAGTGAAACCAGAAGGGCTCCTGAAAGCACCTTGCTGGCAGGCTGGCATCCACCCCAATAGCTGCTCGACATTCATCATCTGAGCAGCGTGCAAAGGTCTGTAAACCTCCCAAGCTGGAGAACAAAGCTGTCAATAGACAACTCCCACTCCTGCGCTATCAGACGCGTGGTCCTCCCAGACTATCCTATCAGGGCATCCTCTGAGAAGACACAACACAACAAACCTCTCTTCTTCCCAACGTGTTCAGCATTTATTGGAACTGAACACGCATTTCCCCTCCCATCAGGGCAGAAGTCAGCTGGAAACAACCCACCCATCCACCTTCTCCGAAGAGCTTCACCACGGCTCCCAGGGCACACATGGGGACAGCGCCCGGGTGCTGTAACACCCTCAGACCTCAGCACCGCGGCTGCGATGGGCGTTCCTGCTCCTCGGGCTGCACGCAGCGCTCTGCAGGTAACGGTGAGTTAATTCATACCAACAGCAGCAGCTTGGCCACAGGCTGCACGAGGAACATTTCCTGATGTTCCTACAGGAAACAAGCCCGTCGCTGTCTCGGCCACCTTCCGCTTCAAGTGCGGAACGCATTCCTTTGATTTCACCTTCCCTTAACAAAAACAGAGCGACGGGAGCGTTTAAACAGCACAAAAACCCCATGACCCTCCTGAACCCAGGCACTCAGGGGCACAGGCCTCCCCGCACAGAAAAGATGGAAAAGCAAAGGCCGTACGACAAACGTTGGCCACAGTGCCTTGCACGGAAACGGAAGCCAGCGCCATGCCCGGGACACAAGGACAGAGGGCTCGGAGCTCC
>JANVCC010000261.1:12571205-12588285 GCA_025345505.1 Todiramphus chloris collaris | reverse complement strand
GTTTCCCAACTATGGGGGATTTTTTATTTTAATTTCTTTTTTAACAGAATCTGCAGCAGGTTCTGAAATGCAAAACTTGTAGGTTCGCTTCTTACCGGTGGCTAATTTTCTCCCTTGAACTCCTTAAAAGGCAGTAATTAAACGTCCCAGGCTACAACAGTAAGTTCATCACTCAGTTTAAGGAACCATGTGAAGGAATGTACCCACTGAGCAATATAGTTAAGACCACTTTTAGTCAAAACCCTGCGAGAGAAGTTTCAGAAAGATTAGGGCAGGAAATAAACACTTGTTTATAGTAATATTCTGCCTACAGACCAAATTCCAAAGATTATTGACTTGAACCATAAATTCAGACTTCCTTCATTTTCCACAGCATGAACTCATCCTTGAAATAAAAATATTAAAGAACTCCAAGAAAGGAATTAACTAAACTGATCAGAGCATTTCATTAGAGAATTATTTTTGCCTGTGTGCTTTAAATCCTCAAAATCCAAAGACTCAAAAGCTTTTCCCAGTTTTTACCTCTCTGGACTGTCACCTGATGCAAGAAAAAGTAATGCAGAACAACGTAAACCCAGAGAACATGCCCCTAGCAGTGCCAGACTCTGTCGGGTAACAAAGACAAACGTGAGGTTTAAGTTGATTTTAAACCATTCTGACCATCCTGTCTTTGTACTGGACACTGCAGGAGAAAGCGAGGGGCGTCTGTGTATCATCACCACCTCTCACCACAGATTGCTGCAACTTAATTGCTTTTTAGTACATCCAAAGTACAGTATCTGATGCGCAACTTCCTGACTGATTTTTTTCCTTTAATAAATCCCTCCAGAAGCAAAATGAAATGTCAGCACGTTGAAGCATTGTTGCGTTCTCTGCCTGTCCTCCACTCTCAAAGGTATTTATGGGGACGTGGAGCAGGATGAAGCAGTTGAGGGGTTTGGGTTGTCCACAAATATCATACAGTTCTGGGTTTATGGAGACTAGTTTTTCTAGAAAGAAATAAGTAGTGAAATTCTGCAGCTGCCTGCTGTGGGAATAAAGAATTCAATTCATTTTCCTAACACACTGAGCTCTGTAAGACCACGTACGTGGCTACTGAAATCTCCGACCTTCAATTTAGGGCTCCTGGAACGTGAGGTACAACACACTGCACGACAAATATATGAACATGGTGGAGAAAGCTTCAACAAATCACATCTGGAAAAAACCCAACTGAACAAAAATAAGCAAACACACACACCAATAAAGCACAGTTCTCCCACTGAATTCATACCCTACACTCTGAGGTGCAGAATGCAGAATCACTGCTGCCCAGATTGTATCAGAAAGGAAAATGCCAGAGCATAATTATTTTTAATTGGGCCCCAGTAACAACAAGAACGCTTCTTACCACTTGAAAAGTAAGGCAGAAATACGAGTCCAAGCATCATCAGCCAGGGCACTGTTTAGTTTTCACACACTTTTTGGCATCCTTTTTCCTGAACATCTTTTCTATTGGGTGCAAGTAATTTAAATACCGCCTCTAATCGTGCTGTAGCACAGTTGAGTATTTTTAAGGACTAAACAAAACACCTACAGAAACATTTGAGTTACAGACACTTGTTTCCATTTTTAAGCATCCTAAGAAAGTGCAGCCAGCTCAGTGCAATGGAGGGGAAGACGAGTGTCCTCAGACAGCGATAATAAACAAACACCCTTTTATTCTGGTCAGACCTAGTAACAATGGGGCACGACAGTACTTAGCTCGTCCTATGAATTTAGATCACTAAGATCTTTTATTCTGGTTCATCATCATCTCTAATTCCTTGAAATATGTCATTTTTTCTCGTGCACTGACCCCGTATCCATATCACTGCTCGAACATTTCTGACTGCGTGGTTTGGAAGAAGCTTTAGGACTCTACCTACCAGCAGGATGGTCCAGCCTCATTCCATACACAAGTCTACTGTGGCTTTAACTTCATTTTACAAAACAACTGAGACCTCACCTGACGCACATCCCGACTCTCCACACCATCGTGAAAAACAAGCCGCAGTCACGGGGAAAGCCCCAGTATTTCAGAAGTGACTGCTACTTGGGCATCTAAGCAACAACAGGGGGAAAATCGGCTCCATTTCTAGCTCTGCAGGCCCACCCAAGCACAGCAGAGCTGGGGCAGTACAGGAGAGGATGGTTTGCTCCATGTCATTCGAGAGCTGGTGAACTAAGCCATTCTCCAAGTCATCCAGGCTCCTGCACCTTCAGAGCATTAATAGCTAATAAATGGGAATGCTCTTTGCTTCTTTTAATTTTTTTTGGCTACCTGCAGAATTCTTTGTCCCTGCTGGAAACAGTTTTGCCTTCCAATTAACAGTTTTCATTAATTAACATAACTTGGGGGAGGGAAGAAAACCCAAGAGAGCCAAGAATTAAAAATGAGACAGTTCTAATTCGAGACGTACACACACAGCACGTGAAAACCACTGCGGATACTTTCCAAGGTTAAAAACACTTGACAACAAGCTGATTACACCGCAGCCATCGTCACAGCGTGCTTCTAACTTCTCCACAGAGGTGCCGGGTTTTTCTTCTTTACAAAACCAACAACAGCATCACCGCCCATCCTCCCAACTGAAATCCCATTAATTAGCTAGGCAGCAAAGTTTCAAAGCATACCAAACGCTTACTAGAGCTCGCCCTGCTATTGTGGTTAACTCTGAAAACAAGTCATGGCGAGGGAAAGCTCCACGATAAGCTACAGAGAAACGGGTTCAATCTGCCTGGAAACTGGCAGCCGCTCGCTGTGTTTTCTATACTTTATGTTATGTTTCTCTGCTCGCCGGAACGAATTGGCTCCTATGAATGAAAAGAAACTTTGCATCTAATCAGTGGCATGAATTTGGACTGAAAGCTGCTGTGCAGGGCTTCTGTGAAGAGCCTGGGCCCTTTGCCATCCTCGGGCTTGTGAATGAAACGGCGTGAGCCACATGTCCTGCTCCTCCTCCCCCCTTCCCGGGGGGACCCAGGACCCAGCGCTGTGCTGGTGAGGGGACGGTGACCCAGAAAGGCATTCAGTGCGAGCCCTCGGCTGCGCTTCCCATCCCAACGCCTTCCCTCCTGCTTTCTACATCACCGGCCAGGCAGCCCCTCCCGGCTCCTTCCCTTGATAAACAGTCCCCAAAACTGATCCCTGACCCCTCCGCATACTTTTCCTAAGTTCCTGCTGACCCCTGAGGCTCTGTACCCCGCTGCCCGCACAGGTTGGACTTTGTTTTTGTATCAGGACATACTGATCAAGAAGAAAAACCAAACAAAACGAAAAACCCCACCAGGTTATTACCATACAATGCCTGGAACAGCAAAGTTCCCCTTCTTCCGTTCCCTCCTAAGAACTACCACATGGTTTTGATTAAACCACTACAGCCAGTGGCTTTTCAGGAGATATAGAGTAATACCAAAATCTATTTAGGATAATGAAATACCACATTTGTTTCAAAGTTCGGGATAGATGTCCCGCCTGCCCACGGAAGCTCACAGCAAGCTGAATTTTCACTCCGAAGCATTGCTGCATCTGGGTACAGACCCGGCTGCTGTTGTGTGGCTCCTTTCATCGAGAACCGAGCCCAAGCTGGAGAACAGGCTGCTGAAAATTTCAAAGAGCAAACACAAGGTCTGTCTCAGATGTGTACTTGTTTCTGTAGTCTTGTGTTTGTTCTGTAGTCCTGAACTGTGTTCAAACACTACTTAGAAAAACTTCACTAACTCGCTCCTCCAAACTGTTTTAAACAGATCTACTTACAGCAGCAGAAGTATAAACCACCAGTTCTCCACAGAACACCGTATTAGTGGTTTTCTCTCATTTAAAACATGAGTTTACTGAACTTCCCAGCACATAATTCAAGTTTATCACTTAAGTTTTCAGAAACTTGAGCTAATATACGAGTTTTCCCATCACCAGGAGAGAAGTTCTTTTTATATACCTACCCAAAGAATTTATGCAGATGTTTCCATTCAAGCAGTAAATATTACTAAGCCCTTGGGCTTTTGCTTTTTTCATTAAGGAACACTTCTGCTTTGCCATACTAATTATAAAATCGTCCCATTTTACTAAAAAAAGTGTACTCCAGTGCATCTTGAGTAACCTACAGTAACATATGGCAACCATAACAGATCAATTCCAAACTGCCAAGGAAGCTTCTGGCTTCCAGGGTGAGGAGGGTTACTGCTCTTCATCACATGCAAGGAACCTTTTCCAAGCACAGGACCAGTATGGTCCACCAGCTGCCTCCACCCAGCACTCAGCATCTCTCCATCTCACCATCAAAGGTCCATCAGACAGCAAAACCACAGATGAGGTGCGAAGTGCTTTGCAAAGCTGAGACAGGGCTCAAAGCTGTCAGAGGAGCATTCCGTGGCAGAGGATGCACTGTAAAAGCAACAGACTTCTGCTGTGGGTACTCCCATTCCACGTCACAGATCCTCAATAAAACATATCCCCTGGATGCTGGAAAAAAGATGGGGTTGGTCAAGCAAAGAGATGAACAAGGCAGGAGGGAGCATCAGGATCAACCTTCTGGTGAACCCAAATAGCAAGGACTAGCCTAATTGTCCCTGAATGTCACAACACTGTCGCAGAAACGACAGCTTTACCCACAGCCTTAGGAGGATGCTGTTTGGAGACAGAGCTGTTGGCACGATGGCAGTGGAGAGCAGCAAGGGTTGGGAGCTTTCAGCAGACTCCAGACACAGGCCTGCCCTGCTCTGTCCAACTCGCTCCGTGTGAGCAGGGGAGCACGACTCCAGGCATCACTTCAGCATTTAAGCTGAAAACCACACATTCTGCCCCGTAAACTGATCCTCGCCTCTGCACAAGTCATCAGCCTGCACGTGAGAGCCCAGATCCCTGCTGCTTCAGCACACTCACTGCTAAGAGTCATGCATTAAGTAGTCCTCAGAGTTTACCTGAGCACAGTCACACTTTCCTAGTGTTTCTCAACTACATAGCCAAAGGAACAATGAGGAAGACCTAGGAACCCAGAATTGCAAGCTCTGTCACGCAGAGTGCGCTCAAGTGTGCCTACACACTGATCTCTGCCTGCAGTTTATTGGCTTCTCCTGCCCGTCCTCCCTTGCTCGCCCTTTCCACCCCCATCACCCCTCCCCAGCTCCTCACTCCAGGGAAGCTGGGGATGCTCCATCACTGGGTGTGTTCCAGACCAGGCTGGAACTCGGTCTAGTGGGAGGTGTCCCTTCCACGGCAGAGGGGTTGGAACTGGATGGTTTTTAAGGTCCCTTCCAACCAAACCAGTCTGTAACTCTATGATTCTGCTGATTGCTCCCTTTCTGCTCCTTCTCCTGCCTTTATCAATGCATTGATCCAGTGTCAGAAGACGCACAAAGTCTTTGCCAAGGCAGCTTTAAGGTTTGGTACTGCAAGGGTCCAGGCTCTCGGAGGTGATGCTGCCCAGAAAAGCCCGGCTCAGGCAGCGGCTCGCCAGGAGCAGGCCGAGTGGCTGCAGAGGAGGGCAGCTGAAGAGTGAAACAGTGCGGGGCTGAGGGTGCCAAGAACACCGAGTGCGAGCAGATTCTGTGCGCAGCGAGGCTGCCGGCTCCTAATTAGCCCCTGCCCAGCGCTTCCGAGCTTCTCACGTGGCTGAGCTGCCTGGATTCGCGCAGCGGAGCCAAAGCCAACCCGCCGGGCTGCAGCAAACAGCCAGCGCTTGGCCTCCCTCTCCCTCCTGTTTAATAAAGGCCCACAGAACACCGAGGTGCCAGTTCCCAACCAGACGCACACAGAGCTCTGTCCCACACCTTATCTGTTTGTTAAAGCACGGGCAGTGCGCTGGCCTGGCCTGGCCATCAAACAAAGGTAAGCTTTTCTCACTTGTGCCGAGCACTTAGGTTCACGCGGAACGAAGGCGCAGCTCAGCGCGCTGTACAGAGTCAGCATCGCTGTCTTCTCTCTAGACTACACAATTATTAAAAGATGAAAACTTCAAATGGCTCTTTCTGCCTTAAAAACTTGAAATGCTACATCACGAGCTCAAAGGAGCGGGGTTTCTTAAACTGAGATGAATGAAGCTCTGTCTAGCTGCCTTTTGCTGGCACATCACCGAGAGGCACCGGCTCAAGCTGCTGTTCACACCTGAAGCCCTGCATTTCCCCGTACCCGTTGCTGGTCTCCCTGCAGCACACGCCAATTAACTGGCCCTCTCCTTTATCTGCTTCCAAAGCAGCTCTCCCAGCCAGGTTCCCACAGCCTGCTGCCCTCTCTCCCCGCAGTGCCGATGGCTGCTCTCTCAAGCCAGCGTCCAACAGGAGGGCGGATCAGCTTTTCATGTCCTTTCTTTTCCTTTTTCACCCGTCTACCTTAGACAGAAGTAGCCAGAGCTTCAGGATTCCTCACACGTCACTAGCAGGCAGCTGAGCTTGCCCTTCATGCTGCTTCCCTAACCAAATCCAGGAAACTTGGGAAAAAGCTTCCAGGGAGACATTTACAAATTAGGTCAAACAATTTAATAAAAATGACAGGGGTAAAAATAAATAAAAATAAAATTACAGATGCTCAAGTCTCTTCTCATGCAACCCGTTCCTGGCAGGGCCAGCAGCTGCTGCATCATTCATCAGGCCATCTCTGCTCCTCCCCACAGCTCATCCAGCACCCACTCCCGATGCTGGTCCTCACAACGCCCACCCAGAGCAAGAAGTGGCACTGCTGACAGGAACAGCGTGGTCCAAGTTCCACTCCTTCCAAACAATGGAAGCCCGAGTGCCTCCTAAATAACCTGCAAACACCAGAGTAACTGTGGCATCCTGGAACACTTCTCCATCCTCTGCTATCCAGCACTGCTATCAGAACACAATCTACACTGCACGTTAACTGTCTTTTTAGCTTATGTAAATTTGGACTTTCAAAGTAAATATTTATTTAAACTGAGACAAAGCACTTCCATTGTGACACCAGAGTTCCAGCACAGCATCCACTTCAGTGCTTTTCTGAGCTACAAGTAGGTACAGTAGCTCCTGTAAAGGCCTTCAGAGACACAGACTGTAAGCATGTTCCTGGAAATTTAATCATTTTATTCATGGTCACTTCATTTATTCATTTGTGTGGCTACCAAAAGAGAGGTGACAAAACCTGTCGTCTCTTAGCTATGCTAGGGACAGAGAAGACTGCAAGTAAAATAAAACAAAACCCAAAAAAGGAATATGAACAAAGGGATTCTTTACAGCGTAAGAACAATCTAAGGGTGAAAATCTAGACAGATCCGATGGAATCGTCACCACGAGCCAGCGCGTGAGAAATGTTTACTCTGTGAAATTAAAAGGTTTAGAAATAGGTGGGAAAGTCGGAGCGCTGCACTTGCCCAGAGCTGCTTGGTGGCTGTGAAACAACAGGAAGAGGAACGGAATAGTCATTACTGCCTTGACTGCCACGGCACGGAAAGACAGACAACGGCACCCAACAACAAAAAACAAATGCTTAGACACAAAATAACATTTTTATATCTAACAGTTCTTGCAGGCAAAAGCCAAATTATACTTGTATTAATATAATATAATATTATATTATAAGATGCAAGTGCACGACTGCAGCCGTGGTGCTCATCTTCATTTCTTTATGTTTAATATTGTCATGCCATTTGGTCCAAGCTCCAGCTATTCGGTTTTTACCAGTAAGAAGCTACAAGTGCCAAACCTCACTGTTACTTTCTATGCTGGAAGCTGCTGTGATACAAATGAAAACGAATTAAACCCGTGTACAGTAACCTACAGAAAAGCAGCTTCAACGTCAGGCGAGCTGAGCATTTTATGTGACACTGCCATCAGTAACTGTTGTAAAGTGATATCTGTATAGAAAATGGGTTGGACAGAGAAATGGGAAAAGCTTCAGAAAACAAAAGGCAATTCCCTTCACCAATTCACCTGAAAATTTTGACCTGGAGCCAGGAAAGTGTCTGAAAGGACATTTCTCAGTGAAGTGCCCTGTAAACAGATCTGGAGAACCCACACACGACTGGATTGTACACCTTGAGAATTGCATTAGCTAAGAACTTATTGAGCTGTAACTAGTCAATTTAATGACTTAAAAATGGACAGTACAACAGATCAACTACTATAAAATACAATTCTGCTATTCCAAAAAGCAGCTTTTAAACTTAGCAGGAGGTTCTTCACTTGGTTTATCAAATGAAACGATTAATTAATTGCAGCAGTACTACAGCTCCTCTTAAACTTTTATCCTCATGTAGTCCAACCAGAAAAACCTTTATCCATGGCTGGTGATCTCTGCCAGCTGCCAGGACTGCTCTCTAACAGCCACACACAGAACTGATGGATGAGCACACCCAGCTGAACCCTGACCACTGCTGCAGTGGGGTTTTTGGGTCAGATCCTTTATCCTTCCCTCCTGTGGAAAACCACAGCTTGTACTGTAGCAGCTTCAGTGTCATTCATCCTCCGCTTTGCATGAAAACCTCATCCTGTATTTGCCGAGACACCGATCTACCAGCCCTCCCCAGCTCCGTCCTGGCACAGCAGACTCAAAGCACAAAGCACAGTCCCCTGTTGCCGTTCAACCCTGCGCTGCTCTGACTAGCTGCTCGGCATACTGTGGGACGATGGGCACGTTTGCCCCTGCTGCCCTTCGGAGAAGGGCAGGGCCAAGCCCAGAGCGGGCACACGGCACGAGGATTATCAGTGTGATCCGATTCATCGCCTGCCCAAAAGCACTGTAACCACTGCGCAACGCAGGCGAGCGGTTATGAAGAGGGAGCTTTATGAATAGTAAGTTATGGCAGGGCAAGATGAAATGCAAACCCTGACATGTAACCAAGGCAGGTCGAAGGGGCAGTAACTTGCCTGTGAAACGTTTAAGAAAGCAAACTGCTGCTTTTCAAGCGAGATTACAGCAACTTCAGACGCTAATAAGAGCAGCTCTTTGTGCACTTGGGCTGGAGAAAGCTTTACCTTCCTCGGGGCCAGAGACCTCTTCCATATCTGCAGAAAACAGGAAACTTTCCTTCCCATTGTTTCTGTCCGGTCTGACTATTGTAACAGTTCAGGGTAACTACACATGGGAAAAAGTCCCTTCGTTTCCTGCGAGGACAGCCCCGCAGCATATGGGAAGAAATTAACACACTCATACAGAACCCAACTGCCAACTTCCAGGCATTATTCTTAATAAACAGGATCTCGTACCTTGTCAAGGAGATAAATGAATGAGGAGTAACCTTAAAAGTAAACAAAAATAAAAGTTCCTGCTCTTCATCCTCCCGCCCCTGCCCCGTGAGAGCATCCCCAGGTACACTACAACCTATCTCCCTGCGGCAGCCGCTTAATTTGGTCATTCCCACTCATTAATTCCAACAGTATTATTAACAGCAGTTCTGTGGTTTGTGCAACAGCTACGGAATCAACGTCTTACTAGAAAATAAACCTTTCTGCTCTACCATCTACTGCACATTTGGAGGTTTTAATTTTCTACCCTTTGAAAACCACTGTGCAAAAGATTAAGAGTGAAACCAGGGTGAAGACCAACGACACTGACACCAGAAGAATTCACCCCAAAGGAGCCTGAAAGACAATCAGAAGGATAAAAGGGGTTTCAGAACAGGAACAGACTTGGGCTTCTAACAAGAAAAATAGCGATGGTAGTACCCAGTGAATTTTTCAGGCAACACATTTAAAATGAACAAAAGGAATTATTTTCTGAGAAGCTCATTTGGAAGTTACTGGTGCCAAAATGGCACAAAAATAAAGTAGGCAAAGCCAGTGCTTACTTAGCTTGCACCCAGACTGTCCACACACCGTCTCCAGCACAGACAACCCCACGCCACTGGTGCCTGCAGTACATCCTCCTTAAGTCACACTATGAACTACCATTATAAGAGAAGTTTCCTGTGACAGGTCTAATACTAAATCAATCACAGCAATTCACAAATTCCTCCCAATATTTCCCATTTTAGCTCTTTATCTTATACCACGGGTTCGTTTTTAAGAGGTATCTGATAAGCTGTCAGGAACAAAAACCAGCAGGCACTGGCAGGAAGGACACAGGCATCGTTACAAATTCAGGGTGCCCGTTGGCACAGAGAATCGGGAGGTATTTACTGTCCACCTGCTTTATGTGGCTCCTGTAAAAGAACCCCCCCATTACAACAAAAGGATAACCAGGAGCTGCTCAGCAACGATCATTTTCCAAGTGACAGAGCACTAACTCCTCTGGTATGTGCCACTTCTCCTTCCCTCCACCTCGTAAGGCTTTGGAACCTGTTTGCTGCTTGTGCCCTGCACAACTCCCGTTGCCTCCACGCCCACTGAAGTCTCACAGCTCTGTGACTCTTCAAGACTCAACGCCACAGAACCCGAGGACATTGCCCCGGAGCATCCCAGCATGTTCTAGGTCTTCTGGCCACCTGGGTACACCATAGGCTTAAATTCCTCGGGGGTGGGAACTCAGCCCTACGCAATACAACACGGTGGAGTTCCAGTCCTGTTGCACAAGCCCATAGCACCCCAGGCATCCATCGCTTTGCTGTGCAGTACATCAGCCCAGCTTCACCGCTTTGTGCTTTCAGTGTCTTCATTTTTTTTCCTCCAAGATGTCACTGTAGGGATTAGGAAGCAAAAACATGGCCAGCTAAGTTTACAGAAGAAACTGAGAACCTCCTGGAAGTGTATGAAGGGCTGGGGAAGAGAAGTCTCGCTTACCACCCTCCCCTTTTGCATTTGGTACTTTCTAGCTTATTTCAGTAACAAAGTGGGAAGCTGATGATTCCTGCGGTATCTCTCCTTAAAGAAAATACAAACTAATGAATTATCTCAGGTCACAAAGGTAATCTAAATTGTTATCTTATTCAAGTCCATATTTTATTCATGAGCAGACCTTTCCAAAGAAGGACATAACTTAACAGACAGACACATGGCTATAGCCTTCTACAGGCGGGCAAGCTGACCCCACCAGTGTCTCAGGTCAACTACAGCCAGTTTGCACTTGTTTATTTTGGCCAAAACACAGTTCTGTTTGGTTTCTAATGTGAAGATCTCAGTCCCTCCTGTAGTGTGATACTGTCCATAACTTTGTCTTCTTCGACAAAACTGCTCCTCATGCTGACGCCACCAAAGGAATACAAACCAACCTGGGAAGATGCAGTTTCAGAGCACAGGGTGTTTTAAAACGGTGACAAAAATTACTGCTGGAGAGGGCTGAGAAATGTCTCCATAAGCACTGCAAACAGCACACTATTCAACAGCGTTAGGCTGCAGGGAGTAACCCGGGTCTGGACGTACTGATTGATGGTCCCCTCCAAGCAGTCTCTTCTAAATTAGCAGCTCCCATTACGAGCTTGTGAAATATGTGTGGCAGGAGAAGCAGGACTGAGCTGTAAGGCAGAGCAAAGGAGTAACTAGAACACTGCAGATGTGATATTTATAGATACAGATAGATCAAGAAGTTGTACAACACCCCTAAGCACGCCATGGTCTCCAGCATGATATGGCTTAACTACAATAAGTCTTGGGAACAGAAAAGCGCCTGAAATGCTACGAAACAAATATTTCTCCTTTCAGTGTTCCTGACTTCTCACTGACGATCTAAACAAACCACCCCTCTTCTTAAAGAGCAGCTTTTCACAATATAGCCTAAGTACATCGGAGAGCAGCAAGAGAAAATCCATCACAAAGCCCCAAACAGCGCCCAGGGTACAGCGCAGCGCTATTCCCTACGCCTCCGAACTCGGGAAGATCCCTGCTGGGGAGATCTTCTGAGAAACCTCTGCTTTTGGCCATTGTTGGACCTCACCCCAGCTCAGCTGGCAGAGACTCTAGTAACCCTCCTTGCTGATGCACTCCCTGCAGCGAGTGCTCGACGCTGGGGCCGGGGCTCCAGAGAAACCAGCCGCTTTCCAGTGGTTGCCCTCTCCGGGGAGGGCCCCGGGGGGGCTGGCACGGCCAAAGCCAAACCAGAACAGAATGCCACATCCACGGCCTCTGTAACACTGACGAGAGCTAAAAGCAGCAGAAGCTGGAGGTGAATGGAAAAGATACTGACTTTCTATGGTAATTGTGTTTGCACTTCCTTTTGACTTTTTATGATGAAGTAGCCATAGAATGTTGTTTTTCTTTTCCTGAAGGGAAAGGAAATCACACAAGCTTATCAAAAAACGCAGCCAGCTAAAACCCTTCCCCTCCATTCATTTAAAACCCTTTTATAAAGCAGAAATGCAATTATACAAGCCATTATGAGGAACTAATCATTACTGCAACTGAGATGTACGTATAACAGACGTATGTGAAGGGGCTGGAGCACAAGGGTGGTGAGCAGCAGCTGAGGGACCTGGGCTGGTTCAGCCCAGAGAGAAGGCAGCTCAGTGGAGACCTTCTGGCTCTGACAGCTCCTGACAGGAGGCTGGAGCCAGGGGGGTCGGGCTCTGCTCCCAAGGAACAAGCAATGGGACAAGAGGAACCGGCCTCAAGTTGCCCCAGGGAGGTTTAGGTTGGAGCTGAGGAACAATTTCTTCCCTTTGAGGGTTGTCCAGGGCTGTGCCAGGCTGCCCAGGGCAGGGGTGCAGTCCCCGTGATCCCTGGAGGGGTTTCCAAGCCCCCTGTGGAGCTGTGGTGCTGAGGGACAGGGGCAGTGGTGCCCTGGCACTGCTGGGGGAATGGGTGGACTCTACGATCTCAAAGTTCTCTTCCAACCCAAACAACGTTATTTGTCTCTATTTAGGGAGTTGGACTCAAACCTTATGGATTGTTTCAAACTTGAGATACTCTATGCTATATACACAGACCAAACCAACACACAGACACTGCTGTTGTATCAAACTACAGCCATAAAAGATCACTGGAAAATATTCCCTCTGTGAGAGGCCCAAGCCCTCGTTCCATCGCCTGCCATGACTACTGGAGGGGTACCAAGGCAGGGCACAACAGCATCTCTTCCTGCCCACTGACCAGCGAGGGTTCAGATTCCCTGAGCAGTGCACACAGCGAAAGCACACAGACCCTTTTCTCACCTTAGTGCAAGCAGAGGAGTGGGGAGAGGATAAGCACAGAGGGATCCAACGGGATTCAACTGAGATCTGAGAGGGAACTGGCAGAAGTTTTATTTTTTTTCCCCAGAAGAGACTGCAAACCACACTGTAGTCTACATAACAAACTAGCTTTGCTTTTTCCCCCCAGCTGCTTCAGGATCTAAGCAGTCGCCCAGCCGAGGCCGTGGGGTTGTGGAAGGCTCACACAAGTGCCAACATCTGCTTCTATTCCCATCAACGTCAGATTTGTCAGGACACGAAACTGCACCAGAAAAACAATCCCTGTCATAGAAAAATAAACTCCACTTCCACCGAAATCCCCCAAAGAACCAAGAGTAGCAGGGCTGTTACATTTCCAGTTTCTATGCCAAACGAAAATTTATTTACCCAAAATACAGATCTGTTTCCTCACGTATATATTGACCTACTGTCGTACACATCCTGTTTCCCTGCAGCGTACCTGCACCCTAATGTTCTTCGTGGCCGGGTTTGCCTTTCCTGGCCAAACAGGCAGCGTCAAGCCCAGCCATAAAAACTAAGCCTTACACCAAGTTACAAGGTGACAAAATTAAGCCAGGAACATTTTGGCAGCTCTTAATAGTAAACACTTTAATTTCTCAGCAACTTCTTCCCACAGTTTTACTGGTCTCTGTACTATACTGAGGGCTCAGGAGAGCACCCTGATTTATACAGTAAATGAAACCTTACATGAAAACATTAAGCAAACCTTGAAAGTTATTTTTAAAACATTCATTGAAAAAATAAAATATATTCCCCAGCATAAAACCATGGAGCTATGGGAATCTTGGGAAAGTCTGTTGTTCCGCTGCAGTTAGCTAACTGTGCTCCTGGAGCAAACCAGGAGATTGCCATTATGTTCACAGGGAGCCCAGGAACTACACACACTGGGGCATTTGCTGTGAAGAGAGACAAGGGGGAGGCTCCTACTGATACCGTCACAACAACGACATCTTCACCAGGAACACCCAAGGTAAGAGTTATTCCGTTACACAGTCGGATGACACACAGCTATTTTAGAGCAAGTATGCACCAACTGTTGCTTTCTTTCCCCTCCACAAAGTGCATTTTGGCTTTAAAAAAAATAAATAATAATTCTCCTCTACCCTTGCCAGCACAGCCCCTCTTTCACTGGAAAACAAAGATTTCACTACAAGGCGATACGATCACCAGAGAGATCGCCCAGCAGCAGAGCAATCCCAACTGCTAATTTGGCCAGTAACACATCAGCAGTTTGTAACAGAAACCTCCTGTTGCAGCTCCTGAGAACCCCCGTCCGCAGGCACCGTTTCCAAAGACATCTTAGTGCCTCGGGTCAATTCTTCCATCAGTAGATTGATCTCTTTTAGGCAATGCTGATGCTGACGAGGACAAACGCTCCGGTACCGCAGTGATGCTCCAAACGTTCTACGGTGACATCTGAAGGAAGAGCTTGAGCCCTTCTTCACCATCCCCTGCACATCTCCTCCCCACAACCACTGGTGGGCTTTGCTTTCTCCACCTCACGCCTGTTTACATCCCTCCCTCAAACGGGACCGACGCTGCTGCTGCTCAGCATCGCCGATGGCTCAACACCCAGTAAGAAACTACAGCAGCACGGGAAGATTGAGGAGACCCAAAAGAATAACATTAACACAAGCAGCCCTTCCACTGGGATGTGAGCTGTGATGAGCGCAGAGGAGAAGCCACATACCGCATTTACACGGCATAGAGCCAGAAAGAAGAGGTGAGTGAACTCACATGGGAATGATTATTTGGCTACCTCTAATAAAATAATGAATATATTAAATCTTCTGCTTCACACTTAACAGCCTTGCAGACTTCTGACAGAATACACGAGCCAGGCTGCTTCTCACCACCCTGGTGGTAATGGGGGTATGGAGAACCACAGAGGAGCAGGGGAACAGAAATACTTGAAATACCCAAGCAATAATTTGTCATCAGTGAGAGGCTCTTTAATTCCAACATAAACCCGAGAACCTAAACAAATCTAACATGTAATAGACATGTTTCCAGTGTAGGGGAACCAGCAAAACATTTCCCATGTTGACCCACACCAGCAAAGTCACTTCCTCCTTAGAACAGAATCAGAGAATCGTTCTGGTTGGAAGAGACAGGAGAGGTCATCGAGCCCACCCATTCCCCCAGCACTGCCAGGGCACCACTGCCCCTGTCCCTCAGCACCACAGCTCCACGGGGGGCTTGGAAACCCCTCCAGGGGTCTCGGGGACTGCACCCCTGCCCTGGGCAGCCTGGCACAGCCCTGGACAGCAAGAACTTGTTCCTCAGGTCCAAAGTTAGCCCTCCTGCCCAGCACTGCCACACAAGGGCATCTCCCTATGAACCATACCCATGCAGAAAGATTAATCCTACCAAAAAACACTGAAACCCCAGGGGTTTTTTCAGTTCTCTAAGTGAATGCTCTGCTCCTATTAGCTGCAGTGAAAACTGCAGGTACTCTGTGCAAACTGTTGGGAGAACTGTAAGTGGCTTCGGCTTCTCAGCCATAAAGGAAACGTGGTTTCTGCCACAAGGATCTCCTCTGACAGTGTTGCGGTGACCTGGAAACCTCATAGCGATTATTTGAACTTCAGCCCCTCAGGCTGCCTCTGCTTTAACAAGACATCCTGGAAAACAGGCTAAGGCTTGGAGAGAGGCACAGCCCATGCTGGGACCCCACGCTGTTGGCAGGGAGGTCACGTCGGACTAGCCCGAGTCCAGTGCCAGGACCTGCAGGCTCAGAAGCAGCCAGATGTGCTCCTGCAGAAAACCTTCCAGTTCACCTCCATCCAGGAGGAACTCGGGCTGTGTGCCACAAGACCACCTCAAGATATGAGCTAAGGAAGCTGGGATAGTGTTTATATCCCAGCAGACAGAAACTCCCTTTCTCCTTATGATTTATTTAGACCATCTTGGTCCAAACTGCAAAGACTTCTTACTCAATTCAGTACCTGGATGCACCTTGACACATGCAGACAGTCTGCTCCTAGAAGGAGCTGAGCACTTGCTGCTGGAACACCAGTATCTGTTACATCTACAAGTGTAGAGTCCAAAATTAAAGATATTACAAATTCCTGAAATCTGCTGAATGATCTAAGACTGACACACACCAAAAGTACTGGAGAACATTCCCTTAGGATAGATTTTTTTACAATAGGTAAAAATCTTTTACTTCCTTCCATTTAACAGGAACACAATCGCACAGCCGCTTTCTCAAACATAAATGTTGAACTTTGAAAGAAAGGAAAAGAAAGGAAAACACATTGGACCATTTACCATTTTTCATGGTTCTGCTGAGGATAAGCATATGGAGAAAATAAGCTACTCTGTAGATCTTATTTCACTCCAGTGTCTGTGCTTTTATTCTCCCTGTCACAGCCAAGTTGAGAATTTCCTCTTTCATGATAATAAGCAGAAAGTTCACAGATCTCAAGGCACCAAGGCAGGAAGTTTGCAGTTTGAAGGATTTCCCCCTCTTCAATGGGACAGGGGAGGGGAGAAAAGTTTGAGGGGGCTACTGTGAAACCTTTTGCAAACTGAAGCAGCTTCTCAGTGGTTATCAGTATCTCAAGGGTGAGTGTCAAGAGGATGGGGTCAGACTTTTCAGCGGTGCCCAGTGACAGGACAAGAGGCACAAACTGGAAGCCAGGAGCTTGAGCAGCAGGAGAAAGTTCTTTGGTGTGAAGGTGTGGGAGCCTGTGCCAGGCTGCCCAGAGAGGCTGTGGAGTCTCCTTCTCTGGAGAGATTCCCACCCCGGCTGGACCCTGCGCTGCTGGGCCCCTGCTCTGGGTGCCCCTGCTGGATGGAGCAGGGGGTGGCACCAGGGGATGCCCAGAGGACCCTTCCAGCCCCAGCCTGACTCTGTGCCATTTGAACATACTTATCTCAACAGTCCTAAAGTGATGCTACTGAGACCACACGCAAATGAAACGCTGCCTGCGTCTGTTCGGTAATAATTTGTCACTTCGGCTTTTGGAGAGAGTGAAAACTCCCTCCCGGTATCAGCGGGCACAGACGATAACCCCAGCGGGCACAGACGATAACCCCAG